>JAWRVZ010000226.1:0-72500 GCA_037043235.1 Rhodeus uyekii
GCGTTGAGTGAATGTGTCTGTCTCACCTCTCGTATGTTTTGTAGTGATGCGTCCGCCCGGGCTGTCGCTCTCTCTCCGCGCTGCGGGAACTGTGCTTCGGTCTCTTGTGCACCTCTACTCTCTCTTCCCAGCTGTACTCCGCAATCCAGCCAGTCGGCGATCGCATCCGCTTAGTCCGCCGCATCTGACCACACCAGAATAGAAAAAAAGCTCCAAGTCATTAAAATGAAGACAGGGAAACAGTATCCCAGGACATTCCTTACACCCCACTGGCTTGTAAAATTTAAGACAGCCGAGGTGATGCCAGTTCTCCACTCCAGATCTAGTTATTGGATTTCATGTTGTCGGGTTGCTGCAGTTGCTTTCACTTGTTAAAAGTCGAGTTGAACAGTTTACCATACAGTAAATTCGTATTAAAAAAATATTACATATCTTATATACAGGCCCATAAACATAACCAATTAGGTTTAGTTACTCTAAATTAAGGTTTTGCGTATACCAGCACATTGAACGCAGTAAATACATGTTATCATGATATCAATAAAATCAAACGTTTGTTTGTTTGCAGAAACTTTCCTTTTTGGGTTGCCTGGTTACAAAGAGCTCACACGCTCACGCGCGCTAGCCGCCGCCCTTCAGCCTCTGACATAAACAAACCTACACGAGTTACATTAACCAGACGACGGTGCACTTTCTGGATTACAGAATTATTAAACTCAGAGATCACAAAGCCTGGACAGTTCATTATTATCACACAACAACGCTTCAAAATGTTGTTCTGTTCGTATCCAGGCAAACGCGAGGCATTTGCGTCATCACCGCAGCCTCGAGGCAAGTTATAAACTCGTGAAAGAAAAACTTATGTCACATTTATCTAATTAAATTGCACCCACCTTTCAATTATTACTTTCAAGTGGTAAAATAAGACACTTTGATTTCCAGACTGCACTCTGCCACCGTTTTGGACTTCCGCTTTGCGTTAAAGGAGCGCTTCCGGTTAGCGAAGGTTTCTGGGTAAACACTCAACAAAGCACAAGCCTTCTGGTCAAGTTTGTAAAGAGAGTTCAGTGATAGAATTGAAAGATTTGTTTTATTATATAAAGACGTCTTAAATAAATAAATTAAAGTTTAAGGATGATTATGATTATAACTGCTATGCAAAACACAGAAGCCTGAAATGACTAGTTTCCAATCTTTTTGCCAATTTTGTCCTTTTGCCTCATCTGCCAACTATCTTTTTATACACAAAACAAGACAACTTTTTATTCTAATTATTATTATTATACAGATACATCTTAATAATGATTTTGCACTCACTGGTGAAAGAACATAATCACATTAATACTTTAATTTTAAAGTACTTTTAATTTTTTTTACAATTATATTGTTATTCTTCACGTGACAGTTTAAATAAACACTAATGAACACAATATTGTAAAATGTATCCCATGTTCTTGTGGATTAAAGACAGGGTTTTCCCATTTCCGGATTGTGTGCACCTAGGGGTCCATGAAGAAACTGCAGTGGGTCTGAGGGAAAGATAAACAGACCAAAAACAGAGAATATTCTTTTAAGATTCGTATGAAGAGATTCTCACAATGAAAAAGAATGATCCTGTGTTCGACACATAACGTTATTTAACATATTTAATTGTCATGAAGTGTTAAATTTACCTTGTTGTAGTCGTGGGTCCTTGGGATGACTGAGAGTCTGGGTCTTTGAAAGCCCTGGATTTAAGAAACCTTGATTCTGTTGAAAATATTGAGATCATGCCTTTCTACTTTGTCACACTTGCTCTGGGCCTGCTTCATTTGATCGCCCAGCCGCAAATCTTTCTTTTATTTGTCTCTATGGAATTCTAAATGTTAAAGGCAGTGTTGTAACATAGTGATCATTTCAGTAGGACATGAACTAATGAAGACATCTCAAATTAAAATCCCTGTTTTCTCCAGTAAAATGGCCCTTTTTCTTTAGTGTCAGATGACATCAACTTGTCATGTCCGCAGGGGGAAATTTTAAGGGATAGTTCACCCCAAAAAATGAAAATTCTGTCATTAATTACTCACCCTCATGTGTTTTCAAAATTGTAGGATTTTCATTCTTCTTCGAAACACAAATGAAATTTGAGAGGTTTCTATCCCTCCATTGACAGTCCAATGAGAGAACCAATGAACCAATGAGGTTTATTCTCACGCGTCAAGCAGGTTTGTTCATTGATGATTGTTTATGTGTGAATAAAAGTCTAAATTAAATCTGTTTTATCGATCATGTGTCTTCAGAAAATTAAATCGCTCAATTCATATGTATTAGTATTAAGATTTCTTTATGAACTTTTTGAAGCGTCAAAGTGTTTATTGCATAGCTGTCAATGGAGGGACAGAAATCTCTCAGATTTTATTAAAAGATCTTCATTTTTGTTCCCGACGATGAATTGGAACATGAGGGAGAGAAATTAATGGCAAAATTTTCATTTTGTGGGTGAACTATCCCTTTAATTGTTGAGTCACTCTTTTCCTGTTCACATTTACCTTTACCGAACAATGAAAAACACTATATAAAAACGACATTTTCCACTATCATTCATAAACATTTCTCTCCTTCAAATATCTAGTTGATATTTTACTGCAGTTTCAGTGCATTATACAGTTTTTAACACATACAGACTTTTAACGTCAAGTTGCTCAAGATGAACCGTGTCTATAATTATCGAATAGCATGATAAGTTGCTATTATGTCTCACATGTTGCTATTATGACATATCTCAATTAAATTAAAATTAAAATCTTTTGCAATTAAATAAGTATATATTCATATAGGCCAACTTTATATAAATTACAGAATATCTTTTACTGAATTTCTATTTTGTCTGTTTTAATTTATTATTATTATTATTATTATTATTTAGTTATTTGTTATTTCACTATTATTTCAATTTTTAATAAATAAATAGAGTAGTTGATTTAGTATTTTAATGAGACTAAAATACTTTTCATGAAATTAGAGTAAGCTCATATAGACAGGTGAAATTATTATCAATAATAATGAAATCATTTGAAAGAATGTATAAATTAATACATTATTTTAAGTACATACATCACCTTTTATTGTTAATTTTAAAAGAAAAATGGAAAATTACTTAATCTTAATCATTGTAAAATCTTAACACTTCGGATAGTAAGGTATTTCCGGAGGAGATGAAATGACTATTTTTTATTTTTTTCCATTTTGACTCATCAAATGATTTAAAGGCTGAAATGTGAGGTTTATCTTTCTATAAGATATCTTTTTTTTTGTCAAAACTTTATTTGAACTTGTCATGTTGCCTTTTTTAATGTTATTATTTTCCTGTAAAACAATCAAAAGTGCACAATGTTGCTAATTTTATGTGTTATTTCTTGGTTTTTCGACATAACACTTTTTAACACTAACAATTTCATTGTGTAGTTTTAATACTTTTTGAACATTTCCAGCACATTTTAACAAAATTAAAATTGTATACTGTTTCATATCTAGTTATGATGCGCTATAAAGTCAACTAGGTGTGTTGTTACAGTATAATATACAAAGTACTATTTTCCATAAAAAACTCTTTTCTCTGATTCTGTTCTTTTCTCTGACATTAAAAGGTGATGTATATAGGCCTTCAAACCTGCTTTAGGTGTAAAACAGTTGGAATGCTTAATATGCGAGTTATGATACATTATTTAAGAGATTTAAGTACTGTATAACATGAGTAGCTCTCTGACATTTTTATTTTTAATAAGTAAAAAAGGTTAGAGGTTAAAAAAGGTTAAAAAACTTTAAAGACTTTAAAGAGCAGTTTTGTTTGCTAAGAAAGGAAATATTGTAAACTGGGTTAAGGAATCTATGATTTGTAAATGACATGCAAATCATAAGTAAATAATTTGTTATAATAACTTGGTGAGAACAAATCTAGCACAGTTTCAGGTTGCATTTTGTTTTCTTGTTAAAGTGTCAGATGAAGTGATTGACAGATTTACATTCGTAGCTTATCAGTGATTATTTAAGCAAAGCAAAAGCTTCTATGTAGATTAAAAACGAGGGCTATCTCACTCTCACAATTTAAGTTTCCTACTGCCTTCCATTCCAATTCCAGTAAAAAGATGAACCTGTCATGAGATGAATTATGTGCGTGCATGTGAAAGAGTCCTAGTGTGTAACTTGTGTGTCTGACAAGTTTCATTTTACGAAGAGCCTTTGCTCAGCACAAAACCATGTATCGTGCATACTGGAAAAAAAAGCTCTTAGATAATTGGAACTGCCCAGCCAGTGTGCAGCAAGGGGTCAGAGCGGAGAAACCAGAGGGCCGAAATCAAAAGGTGTTTGCCAGAATTCTTTCACACATTCCAATAGGTTTTCAGCAGTAAGAAAGACTTAATCAGCAAAACAGAAATCTGACCATGCAGACTGGACTCAATACTGGTGGCTGCTGGTTCATCTTTAGCTACTAAATAGAGCGCTGCAGGGATGCATCCTAAAACCTGGTATTAAGCTTTTATGCACTTCTCGTTCCATTTTCACAAAGTCAGTAGTGTTGGGTTCAATGGGTTTTTATTTAAATGGATAAAATAAACTTAAGATATTTTCATGTTTTATTCTACAACACAAAATACAGCTGTTATACCGCCTTGTGATTTCTTTAAAGCTTTTATGTGTCTTGAAAAAGACAGTTTCTAACAAATGGCTAAATGGAAAACAGAGGTTGTCAGGGACAACCTTAAATGTCATCACTGCAAAAAAGGAAAGCCATCTATGTACTAGTCCACTTTTACTGCCTTGTAATCACACGCTTGCAAATTATTGTAAATTAAACTTTCCAGCATGTACAATCACCTAAAGGATAGGAACACCTGTTCAATTTCTCATTAATGCAATTATCTAATCAACCAATCGCATGGCAGTTGCTTCAATGCATTTAGGGGTTGGTCCTGGTCAAGACAATCTCCTGAACTCCAAACTGAAGGTCAGAATGGAAAAGAAAGGTGATTTGAGCAGTTTTGAGCGTGGCATGGTTGTTGGTGTCAGACGGGCCGGTCTGAGTATTTCACAATCTGCTCAGTTACTGGGATTTTCACGCACAACCATTTCTAGGGTTTACAAAGAATGGTGTGAAAAGGGAAAAGCATCCAGTATGCAGCAGTCCTGTGGGAGAAAATGCCTTGTTGATGCTAGAGGAGGAGGAGAATGGGCCGACTGATTCAAGCTGATAGAAGAGCAACTTTGACTAAAATAACCACTTGTTACAACCGAGGAATGCAGCAAAGCATTTGTGAAGCCACAACACGCAACCTTGAGGCGGATGGGCTACAACAGCAGAACACCCCACCGGGTCCCACTCATCTCCGATACAAATAGGAAAAAGAGGCTACAATTTGCACAAGCTCACCAAAATTGGACAGTTGAAGACTAGAAAAATGTTTGCCTGGTCTGATGAGTCTCGATTTCTGTTGAGACATTCAGATGGTAGAGTCAGAATTTGGCGTAAACAGAATGAGAACATGGATCCATCATGCCTTATTACCACTGTGCAGGCTGGTGGTGGTGGTGTAATGGTGTGGGGGATGTTTTCTTGGCACACTTTAGGCCCCTTAGTGCCAACTGGGCATAGTTTAAATGCCACGGCCTACCTGAGAATTGTTTCTGGCCATGTCCATCCCTTTATGACCACCATGTACCCATCCTCTGATGCTGCTTCCAGCAGGATAATGCACCATGTCACAAAGCTCGAATCATTTCAAATTGGTTTCTTGAACATGACAATGAGTTCACTGTACTAAAATGGCACCACAGTCACCAGATCTCAACCCAATTGAGCATCTTTGGGATGTGGTGGAATGGGAGCTTCGTGTCCTGGATGTGCATCCCACAAATCTCCAACTGCAAGATGCTCCTATCGATATGGCCAACGTTTCTAAAGAATGCTTTCAGCACCTTGTTGAATCAATGCCACGTAGAATTAAGGCAGTTCTGAAGGCGAAAGTGGGTCAAACGCAGTATTAGTGTGGTGTTCCTAATAATCCTTTAGGTGAGTGTAGATTTTAAATAAAGACTGAAAGAGCTGCTGGAAGCTTAATGGTGGTGATGTTGAAGTCACATGACCGTGGTGTTGTTTGTTTATAACCTGATTAGCTTTTTACTTAATATTTAGGTTCCAATATTCAGTTGTGTTCTTTTGTGAAGTTTAGCTTGATGAAGAAAGCTAGTAAAAATCACAAACTTGTGTTGGTCACAGAGTTTATTTACTCCAATAATAAAAAAGTCCGCAACGATCCGCAACGAGAAAAAGGTAGGGAACCACTGCTCTATAAGAGGCCAAAGGTTGTAACAACACCAAGAGAACTGACGTTAACAGTGGTACACATTTCAAACAATGTCCACCAAATAGCATCTGCAGAACATGCACACTTGGCAAACTTAGCAAATAGCTCAATTTTGAAGGTGCTGGATTTTGTATTATGTGTGCCTGAGAATTCATGACAAGTCAGTGGCCATATCAGTACAGCTACAACTCTTATACTTGATGGGATGTGTAAAGTCTACTGAAAAGGCCCATTCCTCTTGCCAAATGAAGTGAACCTCTTTCATCAGGATCAATATATCCCTGAGATCCTGCCAGGCCAGGAATCATAAATCTGGCTTGCAGTGAGAATGAAATGCGAGTGAGAAGGAGAGAGAGGGCAGATGGGAAAGGGAGGATGAGAGAGAAGACGGCTCCTCTTAGTCTAATGGAGGACGGTTCAAAAGTTTAACACGCCGGCCACCCGCTCATGTCTTTATAACCTCTTTGAGTCATTGTGTGCGGGTGAGGGCCGATCACATCGATGGCCATTAAACCAAATGCGGGACTGGTCTGGGGGAGTGGGTGGTGGTGGATGCATTAGGGAAATTGGCCCTGGCTGCCTGAGACTGCATACTGTACTGAAGTAATTACAGTTGCTGGAGGGATGCTGAGGCCAGTGTGTGTGTGTGTTTGTCTGTGTGTCTGGAATAGTCTGCCGCAGAGGGTCCACGCCCCGCCCTTCCATCTCCCCCAGCAAAGCAGCTGCCAACGGGATTGGGCTGGGGCTTTATTGATGAGATGGATGAGAAGGGAGATAGGGGTAGAGAGACTGATGGGGCTTCTGTCCAGGCCATGGCATTGCTGGGGAGCCTGTGCTCAGGGATGCTGCCACCGTGGCCAGCCTCCACTGATTAGCAATCGCAGGAGCCGCAAGAGCCCTAGCGCTGATGATGATGCACAGCCATAGAGGATCTGAGCTCGGCTGAGGCATCTCAATAGACATCCACCTGCAGGATGGGACTCACCTGCTTCAAGTCCTGGAAGTACAACAGCGCTGCCCAGAAAGGTGAGTGAGTGCTGCACTACTTCCTCCTGCTGTGTCAGTCCTTCTGGCTCTCCGTATGTCAGTGCGTAAACTTGTGAGAAACTTTTTTCCCCCTGCAATATGTATGTTATATAAAATAAAAAAATAAAAAAGGTATATAGATGTGGATTTAATATGGTAGCAGTGTTTCTTTAAGCTGTAGGTGTAGCATGCACTAATATCTAGATCAGACATGACTTGCTGATTTGTATTATATGTTACATTAGTATGTACCATAATCAGATAAAGATGTCGATAATCAAAATTAAGACATAGGCTACTATGACAACCAAGCTCAAGGACGTTTTGGGTCAGGTGATTATTTCGAGGGATATTCAAGGCATATCAAGATTTCACTTACAAATACAATAAAACCAACAAGCGACAGGTTACTTAGGTTTGGCTTTATCTGTGGGAGGGGCACTAAAATAATTAAAACAATGAGTTTTAAGAAAGTAGAGTGACTGAGAATGTTTGGGACTGACTCCAAATCAATGTAATTTGCAGAGAAACTGAGGAGACAAGGAATAAATACCAATGTGCCTTTAAATACTGCAGTGTAAACCTTATATTTGGATGAGGAACAGTTATGCTGCTATATGTTCGCTGTTGCATGATTATACCGGGTACAAGTAATTGTATTTACCGCCAACAGGGAACGTAAAAGAATGCAAACTATTAGATAAGCCATGAGTGATAACATTCTGATGTCTACATCATGAATGAAAAATGTTCTTCTAAACCATGCAAACACAGGGAGGAAGACTATGCTGTTGTTTTCAGCCTTATAACCACTTAAGGAAGCACTTACCATTCTTTCAATTATTGAGTTGTCAAAACAAAATACTTAACTCCCCCTGCAGGTCTTTATTACAACATTCATGTCTATTAAACGTCATGTCAGTGAACCAACAACCTAAACTATTTCTTATAGTTCTCTCCATGTAGTTTCCTTGTGCCTGTTAAAGGAATAGATCAAGAAAAAGAAAATTCTTTCATTATTTACTCTCACTCTACTTCCTTCTTTAAGTGAAACACAAAAGGAGATGTCAATCCGAATGTTAATGCAGCTCTTGTCCATATGCTAACAGGGAATGGGAAAGGGCACTGCTCATCTCGGAAAAAGCCCAATATAATACAACTTTGCACTATATTCCAGGTCTTCTAAAGATATATGGTTGCTGTGCATGTCATTAATCACTGAAAATCGTTTGAAATTTAAAAGCTGTAAAATTACAGTCTTCAGAACAGGTTTAGAAGGCTAGAAATATAGCACACTGTATTTATACAACTTTTAAGGTGCTTATTAATTTTCATTTCTGAAAGTTGAAATAGTCATCAACCAAAAACTTCACTTTTGTCATGAAGAAAGAGAAAAATGGGAACATCTCCCTTTGTGTTACATGGTGGGGAAAGAGAGTGGCATATAAGACATGAGGGAGATTAAATCATTTTTTATTTTTGGCTGAACTAACCCTTTAACTCAAAATTCCCTGCCAGTGTTTTTGGCAAGTCACAAAAGACCAATGGCTGTCAGAGGATCTGGACCAAGCTGTGGTGGTCACTGCTCTAAATCGGTGAAATGCTCTTTCATGGCTTTTCAATACTCTCCTTTTAATATCATTATTGCTCAGGCCAGCTTCGACAAACGCTCTGTATTGATAAAGCACTTAGCTGGAATTTTACAGCTCTGTCTTGTTACGGAAAGTGTCCTCTTTGGAATTAATTACTGCACTCTACTGGCAAATGTGAGTGGGATCTGGGGCATACTTTAATTGTGACTGAGACCCATCCTGTGATTAATATCGTCTTTGAGAAATGCATAAAGGAGAAAAAATGGCAAGAGTTTTTAATTAAATTATGAAAATCAATGCTCTCCTTTCCCCTGTTGAACTCTTGCGGTGCTTAAAGATAAGAAATGGTCATCTGATTCATCTTGGGCTGTCTTCCAGTTAGCTCACAGATGGACTTGAAGGACACAATGAGCATTAAGGACAGAGACAGATTTTTACACAGTAAAGAGCAATGCACAGCACTTAGCATTAGCCTTACCACGCCCTGAAGTTTTTTTTATTTATTGTAATCATAAAAAATATTTTAAAGGATATGTAAAAAAAATTTGAAGTTAGGGGTGGCAAGATGTGGCAAAAAAAACATTATTTTCACTGTTTCACAACACATAAACAAACGGGACGTCTGCCGATGCCATGCAGTGGCACTGGACCCACTTGACTGTTGGACGTGGTAGCCGAGCGATGAACTGCTCCAGCACCACCAGATCAACCACTTCCTCGAAATCGCTATTCTTGGCCATCAGCCACTTGAGGCACGTGTCCCAGGGCTGTTGGGAGGTTGGCGACAGGCAGCTGTTGTGCTGCCACCTGTGCTTCCCCAAACAGCAGCAGAATCAGAATCAGGCGCACTGGCATTCAGTGCGAGCTCAACCGCTGTCTTTTTGACCACGAACGCCTCCGGGTCGTCCTGTGGACCCATCTTCAGCAGCGGGACGTGGGCAATGGTGGGAGCTGCGACTGGCGCGACCTCTAGGGCCAGCAGGCTCTGGATGACCTGCCGGCTTCATCCTGCACTTGGACCAATAAGCGGAAACAATCCCCCTATTCGAGGTTGTGGTCCATCAGCGCCTGGTGTTGAGTTTGGTGAAGACCGACGAGCGACTTAACAAGCTATGCAAGTGTCGGGGTTTGAGCTGGCTGCATGGTGGCATCTCGACTTCCTTGTCCCGGGTTTCGGCACCAGTGTAAAAAGGTTCAAAGTAGAAGGACAAAGAAGTCAGGGTTGGCGAGATAAACAAAAACTTTCTTTCCGCTGTTTCACAACACTTATAAACAAACGGGACGGCTGAAGTGTGTCTCTCTCTCTCTCTCTCTCCCAGGAGGTGAGAAATGGCACTGAAATGTTTCTGTGGGGCGCTTATATCGTCTCTCCGCAAATCACTGGAATTAGACACAGGTGTTAGTTATCAATTACTTGACCTTATCACCACTCGTCTCCAGACTCATTCCTCCGCTGCAGACCTCGCTGAACCATGCCCCTCTCACCACAGGATAGTTCACGCAAAAATGAGAATTCTGGTATTAATCATATTGTTCCAAACCTATTAGACTTTCATCTTCGAAACTCTTTTTGATGAAATCAGAGTTGAGAGATGTCTGTCCCTCTGTAGACAGCTGTAAACTACCACTTTGATGAGTCAAAAAATCATAAGGAGATCATATGAGGAACAGTTGAATGTAGGCTTTTATTCACATAGAAATATTGATCAACTCACACATCGAATCTGGCAAACGGAAGCTCAAGCAGTTTGCCTGATGTACGAGAACTAGTGAGGTTCATTCTAGTGTTACGCAGCACATGTGAGCATCCTCAAAAACCAATGAGGTTCATTCTCGTGTGTTACGCAGCACGGTTGAGCGTCCTCAAGAACCAACGAGATTCATTCTCGTGTGTTACGCAGCACGGTTGAGCGTCCACAAGAACCAAGCTCTCATATTTCATCATAAAGATCTTTATTTGCGTTTCGAACATGGACAAAAGTTTTACAAATTTACTTCTTTAAAACAAACCCTGTAAATGCAAATCCCCATTTCCCAGCACACACTGTGACAGGATGGAAAAAAACAGTGGCAGTTAATGAGAGTGTGGATTTATTGTGTCGGGTTTGGTTGCTGACAAAACTAAGGGGAGCATTCCTAGGTCTGGAAGCACATGTTCATTCACATGCAGTGAAGCAATCAAACCCAACTCATATTATATTTGAAGATGGAAAACAAAGATATGAACAAGTCATTGGTCATGCACACACACTGTAAAGTTTCAGGAATGATAACCACATTTAAATATGGGAGCAAATCCCCTAAATGATCATTCTGTGTGTGTACAGAACATGACTCACTTCCGAAATTGCAATGTCTGACACTGTGGTAACCATTAGTAAAGTTCTGGCGCCGCTATTTTTTAACTAATTAATATAACAGTAGCTAAAGACTCATTTAGCTACATTGTGTATGTGGCTTTCGTGACCAGTTTATAATGTCAATAATGCCTGTATCATAACCACGGTGTTCATTACATGTTAAGACTGATACATTATGCATCCATGGTGCAATGTGAGGTCAAGATTATGATATATGAAGATTATGTTGATAAATTCTATATTAAGTGACATTTGAGAATTCGGATGATGCAGAATAAACAAACTTTCTCTCTATCTCTCAATTAGGAGGAAACAGGGACGTATTGGTTAGTCCTGGCTCATACTTCTTCCTGTCGAACAGCTGTGGTCAGGGGGAAGAGTGGCTGAAAACCCTAAATAAAGGGATTTGGATACCTTTTACAGGTACACACACACACACACACACACACACACACACACAGAAGTTCAGGACCAAAATATCTACCAAATAAATAGTATACCAATACTAAATACCAACATTTAATGGTTTAACATTCAATGTGACTGCCTGAATATGATGAAACAGCATACCCAATCAGTCTTCAGGGCTCCAACCATAGACATAACAACACACTCACAAATATTCAAGTCATTTCCAAACCATGGGTCATGCATTACACACTCTAATGACTAGTCTTCTCATAGACTGTCCTTTGTGTTCCGTCACAAATATCACAAAAGGCTGAAAAACACATGCCGCTAGAGCTGATGTCATTCAAAACAGCAAATATTGAGAATTTCCCTCATGAATTTTGCTAAAAACATCACAAACAAGGTTGGAAAATGTTTTTCAGCCAGTGTCGTTTAGAGTTCAAGCACCATCTCAAGAACTATTCTCAGTGGTTTATCCATCAGTCTTTTTCTCCTCTATTACTTGTTGGACAGAGTGTGAGAGGTTGCGGGCAGCATCTGTATGTCCATCTTGGCAGTGTGCCTGGGAATAACGACATTATAGTACACCTTGCTTTTCTCAGAAGAGCTGTCAACCCCCATCAGATCCATACAATCCCATACTATGAAGTAGCTTTGGGAGTACAAAACATAAATATTATATATCCTAATAATCCCAAACTCAATCTTTTACTCTACTCCAGTATACTCATGCTGCTAAATCTACAGACCTATAGCATAGAAAGTCATGTTTTACAGTCCAAACTGAATGTGAGAAGACAATAACACACTCTTATGAACTTAGTGATTCAGAAACCCACACCACAAACAGTATAATCCTACTTACAAAAAATGTCCTTTTTAATAAATCAATCAAAAAGACTCAAAAACTTTATAACTGAAGTTTCAAATAAATTAATTACAATTTGACTTCAGCTTGTCTCCACAGAGAAATTGTGCTGATTAAATCTGTTAAATAAATTCTATTAAAATACACCCAAATGAATAAAAAAATGAATAAATTCACCCTTCACCTCCATTTTGACCAATGAGAATGCCGATATGTTGCTATCCGCCATTTTGTCCAACAAACAAACCAGACAGTATAGAGTTAGTCGATTAATGTTGGTAGAATTTTCATTATTCTGATTATTGAACAGAATTATAGCAAGATTCAGTATGAGGAAGGAAGAAGACAGGATTGGCTTTGACTTTTATGTACTCTTTTCACAAAACAAAGTTGTGGTCATGGCGTTTCAAACAAACTCTTCTCCACAAATAGACAAGGCAGTAGTACATTATATTGCAACCAGACACAGGTTTTTGTCATTTTGTTCTCACTCACCACTTGTCTCTTTTCTCTATCCCGCTGAACCCTGCCTCCCATCCTCATTCCTGGAGAGGAAGTCAGGCAAAGCTATTGGTGCCCCCGACCTGTAGA
The DNA here is from genome assembly GCA_037043235.1 of Rhodeus uyekii. Taxonomy (NCBI): domain Eukaryota; kingdom Metazoa; phylum Chordata; class Actinopteri; order Cypriniformes; family Acheilognathidae; genus Rhodeus; species Rhodeus uyekii. Next base: position 13,190 of record JAWRVZ010000226.1, read on the forward strand.
CCACCCTGAATTTAAAGGGCTGTATTGCCAGATACCAACAGGTCATCCACACATTGGTATCTTTTATGCGGTGGAGCCACTGCAGGGACGCGTGGTCCAAACAGAGAGTGAATTCCCATCCCTGGAGATAATAGCAAGAGAACGGCCCATCTAATCGCCAAGCACCAGCCACTCCTCTTCCTTGATCTCCTGGGACAGGACCGCTCCAAACCTGCTGTCCGACGCATAAGTCTGCAGCAAAAAATGGAGAAATCAATCTGGGGAGTGTAATAGCGGCACACCACATAGAGCAGCCTTTACCTGGGTGAACGCAGCAGGCTGGGGATTACAAATATTACAAACCTTCTGTAATATCCCACCTGCCCCAGGAACTGCCTCACCTTCTTTATTTGGTCTTGGGTCTCGTGACCCAAGTGGAAGCCCAGATACCCGACTCCCACACACCCAGACAATCTCTATAATGCTGCCAGTCATGAGGGTGTCAAGAGATTGTACTTTGGTGCTTTCTTCTGGCCCAAGATCTTCCTCACCACTCATTGCTGTCACTAGCATCACTCACTCCGCCTCATTCCATTTTTAAGGAGGTTGAGGTGATATTTCTGACATGCCCCACTCTTGTATGCTTGAACCACCACATAATTGAGATCGCAGGCTTGATGTGTGACCTCAAAGAGTCCTTGCCACTTAGAGTGCAATTTAGAACAAGACGTAGAGAGCAATATGTTTAGTTCTAGTTCTCCCAGTGCAAATTCACCTAGTATGGTTCCCCTCTTGCACAGCTGGCTCTGTTTGTGCTGGGTCTGTAACTAATTCTCCATATGAGCCGCGCCAAATTGTGGAGTTTTGTTCTCAGGTCCAGCACATAATGAATTTAGTTTTTGCTATCGGTTGGTCCGTCCTTCCCAGTCTTTTTCCAGGATGTCCAACATCCCTTGTGGCTGACATCAATAAAGAAGCTTGAAGGGGGAAAACCCTGAGACTTGCGGGACCCCTCACACAGTGAACAAGAGGGGTTCCAGCCATTTTTCCCCAAACAAATTCTTGTTCTTCGTGAACAAACTTCCGAATCATTGTTTTTGCATGTGATCACATGTGATTGAATCATTGCATGTGATTAAATCATTACAGCAGACCTTCGTTTGTGGGGGATTCGTTTGTAGATGCTGGTACGAAATGATTTGATGCCCAATATTTCATAAAGTTTGTAAAATGTTCGTGATATAAATGCTGTGCCCTGATCAGTGAGAACGAAACATGAGACCTTGGAGATGAAACAAAACAGTGTGTCCACTACGCTTTTGCGGAAATGCTGCAAAGTGCAACTGCCTCCAGATATTGTGTAACATAGTCCACCAGCATGAATGCAAAGCGATGCCCATGTGCAGATCATTCTAATGGCCTGATGAAGTCCATGGTAATTTTCTCGAAAGGGACCTGGATTAGATGAAGAGGGCTCAAGGGTGCTTTTGGGGAGGCTGGTGGGTTTACCAATGGATATTCACGGCAAGCCCTGCACCAGCTGTGCACATTCTTGTGAATGCCCGGGTCATGAGATGATTTAGTGTCATTGATTGTCCTAAATGTCCTGTCATCAGATTACAGTTTTACCTGGAAAAGCAATTCCCAATGGCTTTTTGGTACTAATAATTGGGTTGTATCTTTATTTGTTGAGTATCTTGGGTCCTTCGATACAAACTATCTGTTAAAATAGCAAAATATGGATAGGAAAGCGGTTGAGCTGGTTGGAGAAGCTGACTGTCGATAGAACGGGCATGTTCAAAAGCATGTTTTAATGTCTCGGCCTGTGCTCCATTGTGCTCTGTGAGGATTAGGCTCTCAACAGCACTCTATTCCCCTGGCTCAGGCCCTGTTCAGCCTCTCCCAACTGTGCGACCACCCCCTTCACCGCTTTGTCTTCCCACAAGAGACATAGAAATGCCCCAATATTTGACTAAAAGCTGTCCAATTTGTTCACAAAATTAGTGGACGTCGGAGGTGCGGGTGAACTATGACTACAGTATATTTTTGTCCCTGAAGTTTAATTCCAACAGACATTATTGGATATTTAATACCGTCTCCATGTACACGCCATGCCAGAACCATGTAGCTCTTATCCAATGCCTCAGGCTTTGATGAACTAAGGTTTGGTTACATCCTGAATCCACCAAAATCTGATAAGTACCCCCCTTAATACTCACAGATATTTGGCAGCCCGGATCAGGGTTCATCACTAGACACTTGTCAATAAAGTGTCCCGGGTCCCTTACAATGCCAACAGGCTTCCTCGCCACACTAGTGACAGGAAGTGAGTCAAGGAACTGACATGGAGAGAGTGGGGGAAAGGGAGCTGATGCTGCACCAACACTGGGGAGTTTTCTGTGGCCAACGCGAGACTCTGGAGCTGCCCACCCACCCTCGAGGAGGGACATTAGGACAGGACCTAGGTAAAGGGACAGACCGAGAGGAAGGGAGAGAGGAGAAATCAATGGGGAAGAGTGAGAGAGATCCCAGGGCACGCCACCATTTGGTCTTCCGGCACTTCAGCACAGGACCCACTCAGCTAACTTTCTCGGGAGACACACAGTAAATTGCTCCAGTATGATCTGCTCGACGTCGCCTCACTTACCCAATAGCCTTCTGCGGCCCGGAGCTGCTGAGTCACAAAGGGTCAACCACTCTCTCCCAGATCCAGCGACCAGAACCGCTGGAGTTGAGACTGAGCCGCTCCAGGATGGCTCGTTTCAGGTCTTCATAGACCAGGATGGAGATTCTGTTTCAAGATTCAAGATAAGGAAGGAAGATGACAGGATTGGCTTTGACTGAGGCTCATGCTGTTTTTACTCTTCTCAATTCGCGCTCAAGGCTCTTCAAACAAAGTCCAATTTGCTCCACAAATAGACTAGGCAAAAGTACAGACGCAGCCTGTCTGGTATCCATAGGGCATGAGTCATCAATCAGCCTCTCTCTGTCATTTCCCGTCTTTTATCTGGTCTCTCTACGACAATTAATGCAACAAGAAAAAGGTGTTTTTCACTTTGCACTTGACCTACTTACTCACCGTTTGTCTCCTGTCTCTCTCTCCGCACTGCAGCCCTTACTGAACCCCTCACCACAAACTGATTATTAGTTGAACAACACACGGCATATGTGTATAGGACTGAACACATGGTCAGAGTGGTAATAATGTGATTAAGGTGTTTACATGAAGTTAAGGGTGAATATAAAGAGCAGAGCAGTTTCACTGTCAACAAACAACAGTGAGTTGAAATAGCCAGTAATACAATAAAACAGAAGAAATTACAAAAAAGGACAATTACAACTGAAAAAAAGATACAAATGCAATAAACAATTTAGTGTTCTAATAATAATAGCCTACTAAAAATTAATGATCAAATTTAAATAATACAACAGGGCATCTTCACTGCTAAAATAATATACATTGATTCTTATTAAAGTTAAAAGAGTTATTCAGTGAAGAGCAGTGAACGATTCTCTTGTTTTCTTTTGTTTTTGGAAATGATTTACTCTCTGTCACCAAATAACAAGTGACAATTATTTGATTACTTTCCCAACTGTTCATGTTCACTTAAGATATAACTGCATTTAAGTGAAACCTGCTAAACATTTTCATATCATTTTGTGTGTATTTATCCCAGATCCCAAAGTACCCTATACTTGTCCACATTTCTCTGTTTCGCGGTGGTTGCGCGGTGATTGACTGTTGTGGGTTGCGCGATGCTCAGCTCCTAACAATAAAATGGACGTAATTGTATTTCCATGGGCGGACCGATACCATTTGATCCGCGATACGATCCGCGGACCGGGGTTTGGGGACCACTGCTCCACCGAACCCCTAAGACTGACTCACCGAACCCAGGTTAAGAACCACTGCCTTAGTAGAACGTTACGTAGGAAGGGAGACAGCGCTTCGCTTCAAAAGAAAAAAGTGCAATGTGGTATCGCAATTTCATAATCATAATAAAAAACGTAACTAAAAATCTATTTCTCGCTCGGCCCTAGTTAATAAGTCATCCTTGAGAGGAAGGGGCCCCTTGGTGGTTCGGGGGCCCTACGCAACTACTTTGCATATATTGAGGACAAAATATTTGTTAGACATAGCAACAGTAACTAAGCGGGATGTGTTTGTGAAGGGTCAGTATGATAAAGAAATTATACTCAATCTTAGTATGCATTAGGCAATATTATATATAAAATGACAATGTTTTTAATCCGATACTATCCCTGTCAATACATGCAAATCTGAGCTGAAGGCTAAACTTGAGCTGCAGAGTCCACGTTGCTGCTTATTTCCCAGGAGAGATTAACATTCCCAATGAATTCCCAACATTACCTCTCCAACATAACTCAATACAGCTCTGGGGCTCCTAAAAGGTGAGCGATGCCCTCCAGATAACACACAGCCACATTCACATGCACTGCACACTCACTGGGCCAATGTCTAACGATCCGTTTTAGACTGGGATTCTCATCAGGGGCCAAGTTACCAGGCACAAATGTATAAAAAGGGCTGGAGGGGTGTGTTCAGCTGTGTCCAATGGAAAAATTCTTGGAAGCAGGCCATGTGAGGTACACACAGGGACCGAGAGAAAGAAAGGGAGATATGACAAAAAGTAACCAGCAGAAAGTTCCAGCTCATTTATTTTTAGTCAATTTGTGTTTTGTGGTGTTAATGATTCACGGTGAGGGGGCAGAAATAGGGGAATCGGAAGGTGTTGGCGCCACCTTGGCCACTCTCCAGTAACCCTGCAGTGGAGTAGCTTGATACAGACAAGACATTGAAAAAGGCAGTCAGAAAACTGGCAAAGAGAGAGTACAGGACTGATAGTATAGCAGTGAACGAGACAGGAAGAGAGTGTTTCAGTTAGGGAGGCATTCAGTTAGGGAGGCAGATTTAATTTGACAGTAAACCAAGGAGGCGCTGACTCACGTCACTGGAAACTTTGGACAATTAGGTCCAGAAAAACATAACCTCCCCTCAGAGGCGAACGCAGACACAAAATATCTCTGCTGATGTCAGTGTCAACAATGGCATGTGACTGAGATGTCCACTTCAAGAGACGGTGTCAAAGGGAGCATCTACTTCACACCAGACTTCTTCCTATTTTACTGAAAAGCACCAGGTGTGCGGTAGAAGAGGTCGAGCACTGAACGGACAACAGTGTGGAGGAGTTATTTCCATAACTATCCCTCTGGAAGTATATTGAACTGGGGCAAATATATACAGCTGTCTCTTGTTATCTGGACTAAGGACACCACATTTATTGACAAACAATTCTGCCCTTCAACTTAAGAATTTTCTGAAGGAACACTTTCACGAAATGTGCTGAAAATAAGAGGTGTGGATTTGAACAATGCCTCCTCTTGAGGACTGAGGACTGTCATCTGATTTGGAATGCTGATATATCCGATAAGCTGTGCATATCTGAGCTGGAGGGTCAGTGTTGCACATCAGCAGCAGAGAGAGAGTGAGCGAGAGAGCATCTCTTCTGAGCCTTACCTGCAGACAGGAGAGCGAGGGAGGAGGAAGGAACATCCAGTTCTAGACTAAACAAGTTTTTAAAACATGAGCAAAAGTGATTTGAGGACATTTATTCGGTGCCAGTTTAAGGATTGTTACTGAAAACAGGGTGATGTCAGGATAGCGGATGTCTGTCCCCCCCACCCCCTCCGAAAAGAGAGAAGACAGAGGGATAAAGAGAGAGACGAGAGAAGATGCCTGAAAACAAGCAGACAATCCAGCGGACTGGAAGCTATCTGTCTCACTCGGCATACAGGAAGATAAAAAGGGTGCTGAGCTTCAGAAGACGTGAGTATTAAATATTAGGCAGGGAGAGGGAACACCATCACACACAGAGGTAGATTTTGGTGCAGTGCAGCAGAAGCTTGCGTTAATCCTGAAGGCATTTTTTAGCAGAAAATTATTGTTTGATGCATTTTGCCAACAGGATCTGTTTAGTGAGTCCTCTTGCGGTTTCAGCACATGTCCATCTTTCATTCACTGTTCTATACCTGTATTTTACCATCACAGGTGTGTTTGGTCAAAGGTTGGATGAGACAGTCTTATATGAGAGGAGGTATGGCGATCACATGGCTCCTCTGGTGGTGGAGCAGTGTGTCGATTTTATCCGAGAACATGGGCTCACAGAGGTGGGACTCTTCAGGCAGCCTGGCCAGGCCACACTGGTTAAAGAGCTGCAGGAAGCTTTTGATGCTGGGGAGAAACCATCTTTTGACAGGTAAGAGGTTGACATTAATGAGAATGAGGTACAGCAGAGATAATGTTTAAATAAGCATTGCATACGCGTTTGCCTAAGAGAGCAAGGTTTTATTTCACAAGGTTTAAGGTTTCATAGTTGCATAGCATAAGGTAAAGTGAAGAAGCTGAAATGTATGCATGCTCTCTACCAAGACTGTGTCTTGCATACTTATCTTAATGTTTTTAAAAATCTCAGTTGAATTTGAATCAAGTTAGCAAACAAGAATTCAAATTTAAAGAAGTTAAAGAAATCGATATATCATCTATAGATATATGTACTAGTATTTATGGACAATGATACCAGGAGGAAAGACACTACAGTAATCCCTCTCCACTTCGCGGTTCAAGTTTCACCTCTCAGTGCATCACGGATTTTTCAAAAATATTCTTCGAAAAATAAAATTTCTAAAATACCGCCAGTCGTATTGCGGAAAGCAGCGTTGCTTCATCGTGATGCGAGAAATGGTTTCCCAGGATGCCAGACAAAGAGAGAAACTCTCTCAGAGGCTTTGTACACACACACGACACTCAGACGAGACACGTGATTGGTTCCCGGCGCGAGATCAACCAATGAGAGCACGATTGGAGTGGGAGCCTCTTCTCCTCTCTCAGAAGCAAATGTTGACGATCCAGAACTTCCCGAACTGATTTAAAGGGGTCATTATACCAGTGCAGTAACACCATCATCATCATCATCACATTCATCGAACCACACAGGTCTGTCATCGTCGTCATTACTGGAGTCTCAAGATACTACTGTCATTGATGAGTGTAGAACACCATAATACATATGGTATGAGAGAGAGAGAGTAAATGTATAATATTAAGGTTTTATAATTAAATAGATTCAATTAAAATATATATTAAGTATAAATATACATATTTTAAACATTCTGGTACCTACACACACATATACGGAAATTCTTAGGGGGGCTAATCCTACTTCAACAGATTTTCTCCAATCGGGGGGAGTTCCGGTCCACATTAACCGTGATAAACGAGGGTATTTCCCAAAATAAAGATATCTGAAGAATTTTTAAAAAAAACGTAAGTCAAGAAATTGCACTTACTACAATTCTAAGTTATCTTCAAGTTGGACATTGTCAATTCATTTCAACTTAGAAATTAAAATGGCGCTGATTCTTCAAGTCACAATTTTGCCCACCTACATACAAAAAAAGAAACATTCGACAGGTTTTATTTCCAGCCAATAGGAAGACATACTGTGCATCTACTTTGGCACTGTAAGAAATATCAGCTGACAGCTGTCCTTCCGGTCTCTCTGTAGCTCTCCTTATGTTACGGACAATATTGTCCTGGCCACATCTGCAGCCCTCATGTTCACACCAGTGAGCAGAGACCCTGGGTGTATTTCAGAGTCAGTATACAGGTCTATTTAGTGTGATAAGTTATTGTAACTGTGACATTAATTGTCTACCGTCTGTAAACTGTTAGTGTCTTAAGGACTGTTCCACAAGTACATGTGCAATAATTGTTTATGTTCAATTAAGCATGAAAAACATTAATCATTTTCTGATAAAGGTGTGTAACGCTTATTTGGATTTAACAAAATTATCTTTACCGAACAGTATCCCGAAAAAAAGGATTATACAGTAATACCTCGGTTTCCGAGTTTAATTCGTTCCAAGAGCGAGCTCGTATCCCAAAATGCTCGTACACCAAAACAATTTCCCGCATAAGAATGCATTAAAAATCAATTAATTCGTTCCACACGACCATAAATGCCCATTTTAAATATTTAGTTTTTATTTTACCCTATTAATTACAGTTAAAATTATAACCATTAAGATCTCATATAAATACTCTTTAAACAGACAATTAAACTTTAGACAATTAAACTCTAAAAATACTTGACAATTTACTGTAACTCACTTTGAGCAGCATCTGCTGGCATGAAGGAGATGAGAGACAGACGAGGGAGGGGGAAAACACAAAACCTGTATTCAAGTGCAAATGAGTGAATTTATTATAATAGTGCAGAAAACAAACAAAGTGATAATCCAGAGTGAAAGTCGTGGAACGGGAGACGCGCGCCACCACCGCGAGCGCCGGGAGACGCGCGCGCCACCACCGCCAGCGCCGGGAGACGCGCGCGCCACCACCGCCAGCGCCGGGAGACCCGCGCGACACCACCGCGAGCATGCTCGTACACCGATTTTCTCGTATACCAAGTCGCTCGTAAACCGAGATACCACTGTATATGGAGTTTTAAGCCAAGGAAGGTAGGACTGATTTGGCTGGAGTTCTGGTTAATTTATTTTGAGAGGATTTTATAAATGTGTGTGTGTGTGGGGGGGGGGGGGGGGGGCTTTTAATAAGTATATTCATCTGTAGAAATACTTGTGTGAGCGAATTTACACACGTTTGCCCTCTCAGCAGCACAGATGTCCACACAGTGGCATCTTTGTTGAAGCTATACCTCAGGGAGCTGCCGGAACCTCTGGTGCCATTTTCCCGCTATGATGAGTTTCTTATATGTGGCAAAAGAATCCCCTCAAACAGAGAAAAGGTATATTTGAATTTATTCCTCACTTCAAAGAAGAGCACATGATGCAATTTGATCAATTTAAACAAGAAAATACGGGCAGAAGAAATTTTGTTTCTTATAATCTCATCCTGAACTTCAGGGTTTGCAAGATTTGAAGAGTCTCCTTTATGAGCTGCCTGTAGCAAACTTCAACCTCCTGAAATACATCTGCCTGTAAGATCATTTTATTTCATCTAAAGATCAATAGATTTGGTTTTTAATATCTAGATATTGGTATTTGGATCTTTAGCCTAATTTGCCATGAAGTGTCTAGTCTTCAGTCATGGCTCACGTCCGATAACATTTCTATGACCTATCTTTGTACCAGATTCTTAAATGACGTCCAATCATACTCCAATGTCAACAAGATGAGTATCCAGAACTTGGCAACTGTTTTCGGGCCTAATATTCTCCGGCCTAAAGCAGAGGACCCGGAAAGTATCATTGGAGGTGAGCAATATTTAGGTCTCCATAAAAAGGGTCTGAGGCAAAGAGTGAATGGCTTAACTGAGTGAATGGCTTATCTTAAGTTAGTGTATGTGCTCATATGCTTGTGACTCTTTTGCCACGTGCCTGTGGACCGTGCACTTACATGTCCCTCTCTCCTACATTAGGGGCAACAGTTGTGCAACATCTAATGTCTGAACTGATCCGTGAGCACAGCTTGCTCTTCTACAGAGAGAACTGCAACCCCCCTGAAACATCTTTGCAAGCCGTCCACCCCACACAAAGACACAGTAACCTTGTGGAATGGGTGGATGAACCACCTTCCCACATGAGGGAGCCTCTGCTAAGCGTAGATAATGTGACGCTTCCAGATCAGACTGTAGCCTGTCCACGTAAACAGTCTCTACCACTAACCACAGAGAGGAGAGACTCTTTTCAAAGGCATTGTGAGAAAAACATTACCCATCATCTATCAGACTCAGAGCGACAGCTTCAAGAGGACTCTTCACCAACCAGCTCTTCTCTGATTTATGACAACCACAGTCAACACAGCTCAGCACAAGAATGTCTCAATAAAAGACATGTACCTACACCCTCCACCCCACCACCTGCCTGCTCTTCTGTGACCAAAGTGAGGGAAGCTGGGGTTGAAATGTGTGTGCAGTCAAGAAGCTGGCCTGACATGGAAGAACCCAGCTGGAGTCTAGAGAGAGCACTAGGGGAAAAGGGAGGCAGCAGTGAAGTCCAGGATAGTACCTTATCTGTCTATGACAACATAGTTGCTGAGGAGCAGGGGGAGCGGTATATAAAAAACAAGGAGGCCAAAGGTACTGCCAGTGTGGCTGATAGCTGCAGCTCTTGGTCCTCCTGTGAGATTGTGCCTTTGAATGGGGGCAGTGGGAGCGGTGGAGCTGCAAGCCCACTGCCAGGACAGTTCCCCTCATTCAGAATGGACTCTGGTGAAGAAGTCCTTCGCCCCAACTCTCCAGCATCATCATCTGCTCCCACCGATGCCCCTTTAAGCACTGGCAGCAGTGAAGTCTTTTTGCCAAATGTTCCCCAGGAGCCCTTAGGGTTTCCAGCCTCCCAGGCAATGCAGTGCCTCATTGCAGGGCTCCGTCAACAGATGACCAGACAAAAGGCAGAGTATGAGGCAACAATTAACAGGTAAGTTTGTGTCTATGTACCTGATACCATAGTCCAATTGTTTCGTAAGAGAAAATTGCAAATCTCTGGCACCCTCATCAAATTAATGCAGAGACAGAAACCCTGCTTCTGAAGAATTACTGTCCTGAATAGTTTAGCTGTATCCTTCATCAAACACACCGGAACCAACCAAATGAAGGGTTGGATCTGAACAATGCGGTGTAGCTCTATAGGAGCAGGGTTGGCGAAACCCTACATTAATGCAGGTTTTCCTTGCTTGCCAACAATGCACATCTTAAGATATGTCTAAATGAATCCAGATATATTTGAAAGCAGTTTTCATTTCAAAATGCTCTCCATCCACACTAGCGTTTTCCAAAGGTTTCTCACACTGAAACATCAGGAAATGCTAAATTCAACTTATTGCATGTGTGTAAAACCTCATAAAAGATCACGGAGACGATACAGATGGACCAAAGTTCTCACGCTATTTCTTTTGAAATTCATTTTATTTAGCAAAATATCTCACCATTCAATGATGCGTCCAGGTCTCACAGTCATATTTGGACTAAAACTCTACTGATCTCATGTTTTGTTGCAGGATAGCAATTTCGAGTAAATTTTCTATCTTCTTTGCAGGACTGTGAAATGAATAGTGTACAAAGTAACACATTTTAACTAACAATGTGAAATAAGTGAATAGCACATAATGCAAACAATCTATCAGTTCAACATGCATCATTGTTTTCAAATACCTCTGTTTTCACTACAGCGCGAAAATGACGTTTTGAATTTATCCACTTGGGAATGAGTTTTCAAAAAGCTCTGTATTAGCAGGACAAAAACACCATCTCAGTATGGCCAGAAGGCCACAGCGGAGAGAAAACGATGACGAGATAACATATTAAGGCCTTAGACCCTCCCATCTTAATTCTCTGAGTTCAGACGTATTTGATTAGGAAGAGTTTGAAAATGTGCAGTGTTGGTGAGCCTCCAGGCACAAAGTTGAGAAACACAAGATTCAGGAGTTAGTGTGCATATACACAGTAAGTTTAATATAAGTAAGTTCCATTCTCTTGTCTATCTTCAGGCTGGATCAGAGGAATAAGGTACTTCAGGGGGAGGTTGCAGGACTGCGCTTGACTCTGGAGCAGCAGCGGCGCTGGGTCAGTGTGGCAGAGATCAAGATGCGAAATGTAGAGCGAGCCCGTGCAGATGCAGACAGACGGAATACCACTCTGCAACAAGAGATGGAGCAGTTCTTCAAAACATTCGGCGAGCTTAACGCAGAGGCCCGGAAAACCAGTCGGATTGTTCAGAGTTTTTGAATTCATATGCTGTGGTACAAATCGAACCATAGCAGCAAATGAAAGGTTTCAATCGTTTAGGGCTGTGTTTTTGGTCTTGGAGTACCCCTAACACTAAACAATCTTTTGATTTCTTCCTAATCGGACACTCCCATTTCAGAAAGTCTGAGAGTTTCTGTAAACGAGCTGCTGTACTGGTGATGCAGTGGAGTTCACTTGTCTCGAGCTCGGTTATCTCGCCAACCCGGTTATGTCGATGTTTTTGAAGTGGAACCGCCAAACTCCCTATTTTTCTTAGCAATTTCTTATCGGTTATGTCGATTCTTTTATGTCTTTTATTAACCCTGATATCTCGAGCACAAAAGAGGGACAAAGTCGCCACTTAACATCGGTTATCTCGATCCCCGTGACTAATGATCGTGCTGAGTTCATGTTGCACTAGCATCAAGATTGTTCTCCAATGACGCTTCACTAACGTGCAGCCGTGAAACCATAGTAACCGCGTGTGCAATACTTCTCAGAACTGCGTCAGAGCGAAATGACTGTTATCAGCGAATGTGTTTATGTGTGTTGTGACTGTTTACACTGTGAGCGAAATTGTGTTTGCAATGTTGGAGAATGTAATTAAAGGTTTGTATCGAGAATCAAAGGTGGTTTTTATCGTATACTGGTAAATCTTGTAACGGCTGTCAGAGCGGCTGACGACTGCCCAGATGATGAGCTTTATAGATGGGTTTCACACTCTTCTCAAACATGTAAAGAGCGTAAGTACAAACCAGGAATAAGAAAACACTCTGAGAAACATCGCAAATAAAAGATGGAAAATAGAAACGGTAGATTATGCTGTATACCAGTCAGCGGTAGAGCGGCATCTCTCTCCTCACTCAAAAACACTCTCCTCCCCGCGCACGCTCACACCAGAACAGCTGCACACAACTACATACACCGTCTTAAAGTTATATTCCCAACATAAACAAAGTAGCCGTTACAATCTCTGCTGTTAGTTGGTGCACATATGCCTTTTGTTGTTAGCAAACATAAACAGTGCATGTACATTTTTATAGCATGCCAATCGCTTCATCAAACAAATCGCCATATTGGCTGTTGGTTATCTCAATCATCGGTTCTCGACGCTTTTTTGCAACTCCCGAGGCCGTCGACATAACCGGGTTCCACTGTAGATAGTTTCATGGTTGTAGAAATGAGGATTAATTCCTGTGGGAAATCACTGCCCCACTTTTCAATGGCCTGAACGATTGTATGGACCAGCATGTTCAAAATAATATTAAAGACCAATTTTTTGCCATTTAGGCGTTCAAAGACAATGGAATGACCCAAAACGTTTAATGACGCATTATGTAACAGAGTCCTGTGTAGGTAACACAAGATTCTCATAGCTTGTACAAAAACATACTGCTCATTCATTGAATGTATTTGTACCATATGAAATAATAAAAAAAGACATCAAACATTAATTTAGTTTGAGCTTTTTATTTGGCCAGTTGTAACAGATGGTTCTTTTTTTCTTTTCACAGAGAAAAGTCGTCTCACTATTATTGTAGACAGCGGATCCCATTTAGGTTTTGCATTCGATTCAGACAGGTTTGTGATTGGGGTAACTCCCATCACAGCCCACTGACAGAGCACCCATATGTAGCACAACAATACAAAACACATGAAAACTAAACACACATTACAAGCACAGAGCAGTTAGATATTCATTCCTTTAACAGGATTTGATGTTGACAATTGAGAACTGTTTTATTAGGAAGATAGTCTGAGAAGTGAATAATTCAAGTCATTACAGATTCCTCCTCCAGTGACAGATTGTCAGTGACAAAAACTCAATTTTTCAGACACACACCCTCTCTCAAAAGGGAAACACACACCTAGAAGAAGAGCCCTTGAGAAAGAGTGAGCCAGCTTTGTTCATTGTCTTAAAGGTCTCAAAGCCACGGAGGTCCGTCACAGGAATCAATGAGTCCACAACAGCGAAACTGCGCATGAAGCTCCGAAATGAGAATGGAAACACTACTGCACTATTGCGTTGTTGTAATACATTATCACTTTGCTGACAGTAAGGTGAAGCACCAAATGAGATCTCACAAGCTCAAGGAGGTTGTGGGATGGTAGCAAACATTCCAGCCTTCTGAAAAAGAAACAAAACTTGACTGCAGGCACATTGCAGTCAATCAATGTGTGATCTCCAGGCCAAGCTGTAGTGGTGGTGTTAGTGAGACACTTAAGGCATGACTGTTATGGTGATCCTAAGTCCATCCATCAGTGAAAGACCTTTATTCATGTTTCAATAACTCAAGAACTCAGAGGACCAAAAACTCGATACACTCAAATGGTCCTCCTGAAGCTCTCAGTTAGTCTTATAGATCAAAACGGCAGTTCTGTATGAAGAGGGCTTGTGTTTTCATGCATAACAATGAATTTAGGGTACAGTTACAGTTATCTACAACATTTGAACTAAATACTGGAAGAAAACAGAATCAGGAAGGTTGAAAAAAAACAACAACTGATGAATGGCTGGGATTTCATCATGAATACCAGTGTTAAAGAATAACACTCCAAACGGGTACCGAAGCACATGGTTAGCCACAGTATGTCACTGGATTGCAAGTCTGCACACAGTAAACTAAGGATGAATAGACATGTATAGAAGAAATTAAATGATATGACCTTGGTAATCTGTACAAACATGAAACTTCTTCAGTGTTTGACTGAAAATACATCTTCAAGAAGAGGAAAGTGAAAAAATAAACCCCTGCTGACAAGTTTTCTTTTTTAAAGGAAACAAACCATAAATTTGCTTCGTACAACATTCTTATGGGCTTTTCAAGCTTGAAAAGAGTATTAAAAAGGCAATGGTTTGCATTAGCTCATGCAATTAAATGTACAATCTTTCGAGAGATGTCACAAACTTGTCAGCGGTGATTAATTACTCTTGGAATGATAAGGAACGGGGCTTTGATTGGGATATTGCATCCAGTTTGCCATCTCAGATCTAGACGCAATTTTTTGTTCGTTTTAAACGGAATACGCTCACTTTAAAACCTCTATGTGCAATTTTCTTTTAAAATCAATTTCAAGTTCCATCTATATAGTTTGTTTTACAGTACATATGCTAAAATCATATTCTGAAGCTATAAAAATGTTTCCACAGAACAAAGAACATTTACACAAAATCTATGTACGCATATATACACACGACTACACCCTAACCAACTGAAATGCATCACTAGTGTCTCTTTTAAAATGGATGTATGACTTTATAAAGAAGCAGGCACTATTGTTCCATATTTCAATGATCTGTAGTTAAATAGTCTGTCTAGAAAGTGTTTTAAATGATCATGCAGCAATACTTGTTCCAGCTGGGTTGCCTAGCTATAAATTTGTCAGAGAATTTATATCTGTGCTTCTTTTAGGTGATGAAATGAAATGTAATAAAAGCTGCATGGCACAGAGAGAGAGGACATAAATGACAGGGATATAACGCTCCAGATATAACGCATGCTTCTGCAATAATAACTCCACTAGATGGGTAAGATAGTAAATTAATATTAGTTTATATGATGTGAATGCATCGATGTATAAATCTTTTACCTGTCTTTATAAACATTTTTCAAAACCCACTGTATTTTCCGCACTATAAGGCGCACTCAAAAGACTTAAATTCTCAAAAATCGGCCGTGCACCTTATAATCCAGTGCGCCTTATGGTGTGGAAAATACGGTAAAATGAAAACTGAAGATGCCGTTAAACAAAAAGAAATGGATAATAAAGATTGCTTTATCAATAGCGACAGAAATAAGTTGAGTGTTTGTATATGTGAGAAGGGACAGAGGGGGAAAAAAGCAAGAGTGAACAATTATTAGACGAGTGTAAACTTGCAGCTGTGTGAATGAGCAGCCACAGTTCTCTTCAGTCATAACCACGGCACGGCCCACACTGGCGAGGCAGAGGAATGTGACAAGTGAGAAGACGAGGGGTGTGAAAGTCACTCGATTCACTCCTCTAACTGGCCCGTGAGGGTGTCGATGCAGGAGCTGTCGGTGTCTGAGGCCAGTGTCTGCTCCGTTGACATGGACGAGAAGTCGTTAATGGAGGACGACTGAGATGCAGTGGCACTGCTGTTCACCGTACCATCTACTAAACACAGAGCAATGCATCAATTAGGGCGCCAAGATAATGCACTAACATAGGGGATTAAATGCGTCTAACATTGAAAGATGCTCTCTGCATTCAATAAATATGACAATGTAATCTGATGGATTTCGAAATGGTTTTTCAGTCATTTACAGTAACCCACTGAATAGGTGATTCAGTAGTTACTCAGCTTGCATTAGCATTGCTATTCTTAGTGTACTTCAAGTACTGATGCCACAGGTGTGAGATGCTGCACTGCCATCTATCGACATAGATCAGCATGATAGTCTCTGAGATTTACGCAAGTTACACTAATAGAGCGTTTTAGACAGTAACAATTACTTCTCTAAAACATCCAACACAAGACTATCACTATTTTGTCATCAAATCTTTCCATCCTGCAGGGTTTGATGCTTACTTATTCCCCCAGCTTATGTTAAGTAAAAACATTTAAGAACATTAACAATTGAAGTAAATTTAAATAAACAATAATGTGTTTTTCCTTAATAAAGGACTACAAAGAGACATGATTTAATGTAGTAAAATAGTACAAAAGTACATTTAGGTTTTTAAATATTTCTGCTTCAGACTGTGTTTAATTATTAAGTATAATGGTTACATTTATTTAACTTCAATAAAAAAAAAAAACTGATTCTGGTGCTAGCACAAATCAAATCTATAAATGGAATAATGCGGGTTTAAATAATGTTTTAGTCTTTCCTTCCAGACTGAAGCTACAAGAGTTTATGTTGAATTACATGTCAGATACAGTTTATTTGAAAACTAAAATACCAATCATAACCAGATGGAAATAAACTATTAATAATGCAGGACTTTAATTATGAAGGCTTTCTTGTACTTCAAATGGTAGAATGTGGCGCTTGCAACGTCAAGGTCATGGGTTCGATTCCCAGGGAAAGCAAGAACTGATTAGAATAATCAATGTGTTTCTGCAATACAATGAAAGTTGCTTTGGATAAAAGTGTTTGCCAAATACATATAAATGTAAAAGCCCTAAATACACCCAGACTCTTATTTTGAAACGTCTATGTTTTACTATTACCAGAGATGGAGATTAAAAATACACTCTTATAAGCATCAATAACATTAGCATATCAATCAATTGGCACAAAGGCACAGTATTCATTGACTGTGAACGAGCCTCTAGAGGCGCAGCGGTGCTGCATTTGTCCCTGGAAACACGCAGTGTTTCAATTTCAATTTCAGATTTTACATTCCTTAAATTTACGACCTCTTACAAGACATTTGTTATAATATTTAAGATTTTGTTTCTTTTTTTTTGTATACAGATACACTTTACAGTTCGCACACATTTTAGTCTGCCATAACTCATTTTTTGTGGTTGTTGGCTTCATATCTTTTCTGCTTGTTCGCACATACTTGCCTTGCTTGCTACTGTCTTACAGTACAAGAAGTGTGTTCCATCGCCACATTTTCAGTATTCATCAAACTACTACACGACACCACTAGCGTATCTATAGAGGCGGCAAATGTGAGGATTTTCTCCGGCGATTAGTTGAACACTGCGTTACATCATTTAAACATGTAGAAATACATTGAGGGGGTAACCTGCTCCAATTATAATTAAAACACTTTTTATAGAAAAAAAATGATTAGAAGCACATCATCTCTTAAGTGTGTACACCAAAACACCAAACATTTATTTCTTAATAAGTAACATTTTTTAAATTATCACCAAACTACTGAATGCACCTTAAAAATACTAACTTTATTCAAAACAAATAAGACTTATAGGTGGGACTTCTAACCATATGGAGACACCATATGGGAATTATTTTCATCCATTTACAGTCCAGAGTCAAAATACAACTGGATTTCTATCAGTTTGAACATGAATCATTGTCAACTAGACAGAGACACACTATATAAAAACACAGATTTCACATTCGTTCAAATGACTCACCTAAACACTCCTCTTTCAGGACTCCATTCTTGTTCCTCTCCTCCCAGTCCATTACTTCTTTATAAATTAACTCTGTAAGGAGGGAAACAGAGTTTGATACATTTCCATATCACCATATTCAGCAAACGGTCATTGCAAATCTTAAATATTATTACTGTAAAATGAATGAGAATGCAAAAGATTTTGAATAAATGAAAACAATTTCTGCTGTAGTAAGCATTGATTTTCTGCAGGAGGTAGTAAGAGCAGAGGGCATCAGTACCTTTCCACTGCTCAATGCTGTGTTCCCGCTCCTCCAGCTGCTTGTCTGATATCTGCGGAGGCGGCTGAACACACAAAACAATCATTACAAATCCTACTGTCAAGGGAGGACTTCTTTGGCATTGTCCCCTTGTAAAACGGCTTCAACTTGACATGAAAGGACTGGGGTGCACTGACCGCGTCGGCCTCGGCGGAGTCGTACCACACGTGGATGTAAGGGTGATTGAGTGCCTCCTGCACAGAGATGCGGCTTTCAGGGTCAATTACCAGCATCTTGGACAACAGGTCTCGTGCTTGACTAGCTACATTAGGAATGATGTAAATGGTCAGATGTCAAAGAAATTGTTCAGTGCACCATTCAGAACTGTACTCGGAGAGACAACTAAGAGGCAATAAAAAAAACAGACAAGAAAGATTTAGTGTCTTACTTTTGATCTTGTCATGCTCGGTCTCTGACGGGAAGGCCCAGTCGGGAAAAAGCTCATTTAAGCTGACTCCGGGAAACTGAGGTTTGTTCATCACGTAGTTCCTCACGGTCTCCATCAAACGGTTCATAAACTCCAGCGGTGGGGTTCCTAGTATCTCAATCACCTTATTCCACTGGTCAATATCTGAGATCAACTCAATTAAGGAGGAAAGACTCGCATGGAATTGAAACAACAAGAACAGACAATGGGAAGAAAGCAATGAAGTGAATATTTAAGGAGATATTAGGTATGGGGAACTTTGCTAAACCCAAAGCAGACAGAAAACATAAAAAGTGTAACAATCATGACTGAACAATACTGTGCAGTATGAGGTCTAATCCATCGCAGCAGGGTGCAACACCCCTAGAGTTTCATGATGGAACTGGAGGCCTGGAGGAAAAACACCACCAACACACCTACACAAATACACACAGCCAATCAAAAGTTTGTGATCTGTATGATTTTTTTAAATTATGTTTTGAAAGAAGCCATTTGCTCACCAGGACTGCATTTATTCCATTAGAAATTCAGTAAAAACAGTAATATTGTGAAATATTATTACAATTTAAGATAACCGTTATCTTTTTCAATACATTTTAAAAAGTAATTTATTCCTAAGAGGCCAAAGCTGAATTTTCAGCACGGTTACTCCAGGCTTCAGAAAGTATGCTAATATGTGAAGTAATTGCTGCTGTTTAATTGCTTATTATCAATGTTGAAAGTTCAAAATAACGTCTTTACTGTCACTTTTGAATGCATTATTGCAGAATAAAAGTATAATTTATAGTAAAAAATGTATAATAAGAAAAAGAGGTGTAAGCGGATTTATTATATATATATATAAATAAATTTATCCAGCACATTTTTTGAGTTTTATGTCAAATTTGCTTTTTTCCCTCCTTTTTTGTTTTGTTCCAATACACACCAAGGGAATAAACATGTGTATAGCAAAACATGTGTTATGCAATACTTTACTGTCAGCAAAACTTGATTGTCTGGAAATATTTCAGGGGTGCCAATACTTTTGGCCATGACTGTATGCATGTACACGCATATACACACACAAGGATGTACATGTTTTAAACAGTACTGAAAAGTTACATCTATATAAAAGAATAAATACATATTTTCACTAGTGAATATGTTGGACCAGCTATTGAACAAGGATCAAGAGGATACGATCAGTGCCCTGAAATATGACGCTCCCTTTGACCATCTCACCCATGATGCAGCCTACCGACCAGATATCCACTGGCAAAACACAATCAAACATTAATAACAATTTAATTAAATCTCTCCGATGAATATTATTGACAAAAGAAGAAAAAAACTGCATTACCATTCTCCTTGTACTTCATGCCGAGGATGACCTCTGGCGCTCTGTAATATCTGGTCACTACGTAGGGCGTCATCATGAAGTTAGTGCAGGCGGTTCTGGCCAGCCCAAAGTCTAAAATCTTTAAAGTGCAGTCGGACTTCACTACTATGTTACTGGGCTTCAGATCCTGCGGGGCAGAGATGATACAGTCTCATACCGTCATGCTGAACATGTTGGTATACTTTAGAGGTGAAATGGCTCAGAGAACACAGCTGGAGATGGATCACGTTGGATCTGGTCTTCACTTATTGAAAGAAAAGAAAAAAATGGTACCATTCTTTGAGTCTGTGCTTGAAGCCTTTATTAGGCTACAAAAATATGATCTGAATTTGTAAAATTCTGAAAGAAGGTCACCAAAGTACTTAAAAATATTTACAAACACTCTAAACCAATGGCAGAGAGAATATTGAACGGTATTAAAGTAAGGGAAAGCATATTTTTTGAGAAAGATTTATTTTATTGAGTGGTAGTTTTGAATTTGTAGTATAATTATATTTATTATTGTTTCATACATTCAATCAATGAAGCTGGGTATTTTCCAATGCATGAACAAAAACAAATTGTTTTCTTGAGATGTTAATTGGTTGATACGCCAACTAATTTTCACTACATATGAACAGCATATTAAAAACAACATCATAAGGGCAATAATGCAGACATGTTAGATAAGAAAAAAAAAAGTTATGTTTTGAAATGTTATTTTAGGCAGTAACCTAAAATCTGATATTACAGTATAGTGAGTATTTTTATACTGTGAATAAAGTATATCTGATATTCAGTACAGACCCGTACAACAAACTTATTATAATTTTACATTTTAATTTTAGTTCAATCATTAATGTCCACATTAGTTTATTACTTGCTTAGTATTTGATAGTTACATTTTAGATAGTTACAAAATCAAACTATATAACATCATGCTTTCGCAGCCTGTTTCTTCTCACAAAATAAAGTAATTTCACTCCAATCTATTTATTAAGCAGCAATGTTAATTTTTGGGATCAATTTATTTTTAGTCAAGGATTTTTATTAAATTAAAATATAACGGTTATTTTGGCTTTCTAAAATATATTTTTTTGCTCTAGTTTTAAAATTGCCGCACGAGTGGTTACCGATAATAACCAGAAAACTTCTCACCCTGTGAATGATGCCAGCCGAGTGTAGATGTCTGATGCCACACAGGATCTGGTAGAGCAGGTAAGACATCCTCTCATGATCCAGGTCCATGTGGATCACCTGACAAAGACTAGCATCCATCAGCTCCATCACCAAGTACCTGAGAGAAACCAGATTCTTCAGGGTTTTCTGTGCACACGCACAGCTAAAATGATCTCCTGCACAGTACTGACTAGCAAAGAAACGACCCCAGATCCCAAGCTTAATACATGGAGTCAGCAACACTTTGATAAAACACAGCAATAGAAATGCTTTTGTCAGGAGTTGTAATTAATCTTGATTTAATAACATATAATTTCAATCCTAAAGCTCTAATTATCACACGCAGGAGTAGGACAGAGCGATTCATCAGTTCCTCTTGAGATCGCATTGTGGTCTCAGCAAAACTATGAACGTTAATAACCACACCTAAAACGCACCAATGGCCATAAAAACTCTGCTTACACTAAAACACAAGCTCAGCATAAACGCATGAATTTATAAACTCAAAACTTACAAATCCTGGAACTCTTCTAATGACTTCTGTGGCGTGAAGACGTTAAGCAAACAGATGATCTGGATGACAAAAAGTGACACATGAGAAAGCAAATCTGGACTAAACTACATACAGGAATCAGCTTGACAACAAAGGCCACAGTCTCAATACCTGATTTTCAAGCATAAGCAACATAATCCGTGGAGAATTAGCTGATATTAAACTAATAATTTCATTAAATAAGCTTACTGGTTGCTGATTGTGAGCTAATTAGACATTATGTCACATAATAAATAATAAATGTGTCAATTCAAACCTGAAATAAACATTTTATTGAATGATTTAAAAAAAAAATCCATTAATAATATTTTAAATGATGTATTTTCCATTATTAATAGTAATCACAGTTCATTTAAATTAATGTTAAACAGTCTAAATGTTTTTAAAAACAGATGACCGAACATTTATTTAAAGGAAAGAAATGGCCAAGCTTATTTTTTTAATTATAATTTAAAATCAGACTATAAATTGCATAGTTACAAATGATGCATTTTGGCAATTTTCACAAAGAAAAAAAAAAAAGATTTCCTGTCAGTGGTTAACAGACAATCAATTATTATAATTGACATCCGTAAAAATAGACACTTGTTGTTGTTAGTCCAAGAAAAACATCTGAATTAAGCTTAGACTAAGTTTATGTTTATGTGATGCTCCTGTTCTTATTTCTTAACAGTGTTTTCACCGCCAAAATAGGCTGTTCAGCGACAGGCAATAGGAGAGAAATGTCAGAGGAAGTTGTTTAGACCATCACTGCACTGTCTTTCTTAACTGGTCAGTGTGACAGAAGTCTGACATTCTAGCAAAATCGGTCTGTAGGCGTTACAGCCCTGACCAAAATAGAGTTTCTTGAGTCAGTTAGTTTGACACCGTTTCAAATTGTACTTCCGAGTGGAAGAGTGAACTGTTAAGGGAACATACGTTCTTGTGATTAACACACTTGAGCAGAACCAGCTCTCTGTAGGCCCTCTTCGCATGGGTCTGGTTCTGAAAGGGCCGGCTCAGCTTCTTCACAGCAACTGGAGAGCCAAGTACGGTGTCAAGAGCTGAGCTTAATGGGGCAGAAAAACAGACACACTAAAATAAGTCACAATCGCATTTACATATTTTGTTTAAATGTGTTAATTTCGTCAAAAGAGTTAACTGAGTAAAAAGGTATCTAGCAGGGTAAAAACCAGCACAATCTAATAAAACATGCTTCAATGACATAGTTTTGACAAAAAGAACATGGTTGATCATTCTAGTAACCATTACCATTGGCTCAAACATGATTCATATACTTACTTATGCATGAACACTCACCTAAAGAATTATTAGGAACACCACACTAACTTCAGAACTGCCTTAATTCTGCGTGGCATTGATTCAACAAGGAGCTGAAAGCATTCTTTAGAAACGTTGGCCATATTGATAGGATAGCATCTTGCAGTTGATGGAGATTTGTGGGATGCACATCCAGGACACGAAGCTCCCGTTCCACCACATACCAAAGATGCTCTATTGGATTGAGATCTGGTGACTGTGGGGCCATTTTAGTACAGTGAACTCATTGCCATGTTCAAGAAACCAATTTGAAATGACTCGAGCTTTGTGACATGGTGCATTATCCTGCTGGAAGCAGCATCAGAGGATGGGTACATGGTGATCATAAAGGGATGGACATGGTCAGAAGCAATGCTGAGGTGGGCCGTGATATTTAATCGATGCCCAATTGACAGTAAGGGGTCTAAAGTGTGCCAAGAAAACATCCCCCAGACCATTACACCACCACCACCAGCCTGCACAGTGGTAATAAGGCATGATGGATCCATGTTCTCATTCTGTTTACGCCAAATTCGGACTCTACAATCTGGTTATTTCAGTCAAAGTTGCTCTTCTATCAGCTTGAATCAGTCGGCCCATTCTCCTCCTCCTCTAGCATCAGCAAGGCATTTTCTCCCACAGGACTGCTGCATACTGGATGCTTTTCCCTTTTCACACCATTCTTTGTAAACCCTAGAAATGGTTGTGCGTGAAAATCCCAGTAACTGAGCAGATTGAGAAATACTCAGTCTGGCACCAACAACCATGCCACGCTCAAAATAGCTTAAATCACCTTTCTTTCCCATTCTAACATTCAGTTTGGAGTTCAGGAGATTGTCTTGACCAGGACCAACCCCTAAATGCATTGAAGCAACTGCCATGTGATTGGTTGATTAGATAATTGCATTAATGTGAAATTGAACAGTTGTTCCTAATAATTCTTTAGGTGAGTGTATAATGTCCTATTGTACCTCAATCCCTTTTTAAATGTCCTTTTGTGTGTCAGTACTGGATCATACGGTCTAGTGTGCATCTCCTGCACTTGGATAAACAATGTAAATCCCCCCTTATTACTGCAGCTATAAACCAGGGATCCAAATCTCTAATGAGACATTCAGGTCATTGACAAAAACACATCTGCTGTCTAATGGGATGTGTGATGGTGACATAATTAGTATGGAGGCAGACAGAACTCTGCCCATTCTAGCCGTCCACTCACCAGACGATACCCTGGGCACCGGATCCAATGGCACGGAGCTGCTGGTACCTCCTGAGAACCGTAAAGGTGGAGTCACCCACCTGCACGCTGTAAAACTGTCCCTCACCCTCGGTCATGGCTCCTCCCACTGAGTGCCGTGAGACAAATCAAACCTGAGAGAGGAGCACAGTAAAGATGATCGAGATGATGTGAGATGTGGCAGCGCTGGCTGAGCTCACTCCCCCGTTTGCTGCACCGTCTGTGGGGGGGATGACATTGCCGATGACTCATCCAAGGAGAATCCGATATAATGCATAGCCATACTGAATGACACAGGATACCTATAGGATGCCGATCGAGTGATAGAGCACAGAGATAAAAGCCTTGGTCCATCGAAAGGCCGTTCTTAGTCCTTTCTAGGTTTGCTTAAATTAATTGTCTAACCTTCATACAGTTCCCTGAACGTACGAAGCAAAGCTTACATCCTTCTCTTCTCTAATTAGCTACAGTTAATTAACGTTAGGGATTTGAACAAACCACTACGGGACTAACAACACACAATGACGGTTCGGTACCTCAGCTTGATATGTTTTCACAACTGCCTTTTCCTTTTCATTAAACACTGGTTACAGAACTTTTAATAAAATCTTTAATGTACTTAAGGAGCTATTTAAAATAGGAACAAGTGAGTAAATGTTTGGTCCATAAAATCCATATTAGTCAGAGTAATGCTCTCCCATAGTCTCCTATAGTGCTCTGTCTATTTGATGCGCACACACACTCACACTGGGAAGTCTGTGAATAGCAAACAAGGCAAAACAAAGCAGTGCTTGCTTACCATTTTGTCCTCTTTGTCATTTGCATGCTTACGTCATTTTGTTTTTTTCTCCTGCACTGCACTCGCTCACGAAGCTGAACAGTCGATCACGGTGATCTCTCACAGATATTTTCGGCAAACACGACGGAGAGCGGTTCCCTTTGACAGGTCCAGTGACGACAGACTCAAGTTGTGGTGAATGGTGTCAATGGACGATGTGGACATGGCGTAATAACGCTTTGAGAAACTATGAATCCAGTTACTTCTACTCTTTATATCCTGTCAAATGCACTGATGCAAACTTTTTATCCTTCTTTTGTTTCATTCTTACAAACTTAAGCTTTTCTTTCATGTGCTCGCTCTCTTTCTCTTCTAAGAGCAAGAGCAAAAAAGACATCACGGCAAACACTGAAACCTTTGTCTGTTTAGAGGAAATGCCTTCAAATATCAGAAATATCATGCTACCTGGTAAACTCGTTCTGCTGTGGGATTCGGTATTTCTGAGGCATCGCCTTTCTGCTTTTTGCCGTCCCTTTTTACGCACCAAAGAATATCCCAAAGTGGTTTGTAGCTTCCATAATGACACATTCAACATCCCTCAGTGACTCATCAGTAAAAGAACAAGCTGAAGAGCTGCAGTTAAGACAACTTTCACATCAATAATAGACAAAGCTGGCACTGATATACTAAAAAAAAATTAAGACTTCTAAATGTTAAGCCGATTCATTAAAGCCATTTGATCTAATTTCACCATAGCTAAACATTATCTGTTTAAAGCAGGCCCTATAATCCAATATTGTAATGGAGCAGAGATGAAGGCTTTCCTGTAGCTCAAACAGTAGAGCGTGGCGCTTGCAACGGCAAGGTCATGGGTTCAATTCCCAGGGAAAGTAAGAACTGATTAGAATGTCAATGTGTGCATTGAATGCAACGCAAGTCGCTTTTGGATAAAAGCCTCTGCCAAACGCATAAATGCAAATGTAGTGACTGAAACGTCGCTATTTGCAATCTTAACCTACATGTATTGATAATATTTGTATCAATTTATCATCTATAATATAACAATTTGTCAAATCAGTTGTGTTGTTTCAGCATATCACAAGTGTAATGCATCCATATACAAATAATTTTGCGATAAATTGGCGATGACAAAAGTTAAAAAAATAATTTTTGAACAGCACAGCCCTTCTATAAATAGTGCTCTTAAAAAGTTAAATTTCTTCCATAATCTAGTGCTTTAAGTTAGTGGTAGATGACAGGATGGCAAAAGGAATATAAACAAAAAAACAGGCGGAAACAAGACCCACGGACAAATACTTTTAAGATATATTGTTAATCCCTACTACTATTAATGTTGTTTTATTCTTCATCAGACTTTAATGTAGCAAACATAATGAAGTCAGGTCACATAATGAATTACCGTACAGTAAGAAGATATGGATGAACGTATCTTCTAAATGACAAGTACTGAAGCATTTCTGTAAGTCTTGAGGTGGATTCAGCAGAGGACCAACCAGCTTTTAAAAATAAATCGTGATTAGCTATATACAGCAGTTGGACAGCTTTGCTTGATCATGTCACATGACTCAATGCTTCTTTTCTGGTTTTGTGGCACAAATTTTGTGGCACAAAAAACATTATTTGGACAAACTTGCGCAATGAGAAGTCAAAAACATTAGGAGCAAAGCAAGCATTTGAATGAGAAAACAGAAATATATTTTGTAACAAACTGGGTGTTCCTGATATTCTCAACAAGTGGAAAATTTGTGTTTCTGCATGCAGATCCCAGCTTTAAAAAGTGCTGCTATGATAACAATGATTTCTAGGGGTGCAACGATACACATGTCATGATTTGATAAAAATCGCGATACTGATATTAATAGGACCCATAATTATACCAATAATTCTCCCTTTGCATTACTATACTGTATAGTATAATATAGTGTAAAATGTAGTAATGTCACTGAAACTCTGTAAAATTTCATTTGTTTCCCGCACTTTCAACGCAGGCATTCATTGGATCTTTATAACAAAAATACAAACTTTATAAACCATGTAACCACGTACTTATATTCATCCGAAAACTAACGTGATATGGTGATATAAATGACATTTGTGCTTTCACTTTGAGGAGTTTCGTTCCTGCGCGTCAGATGATCAATGTAATCAATCACTGTTTTGATCGCAAGAAAGCATTATCCAGAAATGTAAATTCTGAATTTACTCATTTATTTTTACAATAACTATGACCTTTTTGGGTCTTTTTGGTGGTTCTAGAGGACAGAAATTGACTTTAAATGGACAGAAAACTCTCAGGTTTCATAAAAATAGCTTCATTTGTGTTTGGAAGTTGAACAAAAATCATATAGGTTTGAAACGACACTTCGACAGAGGTTACATTTTCGTAAATTATACCTTATAAATACAGTAAGCTAAGATCGCGCAATCGAACGATTACCACTTCTAATGATTAGATCAGCAATCTATCAATTTTCTGATGACGCATAAAGAGAGAGACATGGCAAAGCAACGGGTGGCCTGTTTTTTTTTTTCAAAAAGATTAAATAATTTAATAAACAATAGTAATCATAATAAACGTCTTATAACCATTTATTTAGTGACTTCCAAGTTCCCCCCTCTCCCTATAGTGCACATCATAACAAAACTTGTCAAAATGAAACAAATAAGATTCGTCAGCTTCTGCTAATCCCATCTTAACTTTACGATGCTAGTTTGCAAAACTTTTGTGGAGCTGAATTTGAAAATGGCACCGCAAATACCGTATTTTCCCTGCATATAAGCCGCGGGTTATACCAGATTTTACAAACCCTGCAGAGGTGCGGGTTATAAAAGGGTGCGGGCTATATCACAGATTTTTACACGTAATAATATTTCAATATATTTGTTACGTCCCTAAGAACGTACGTTTTTTTATTGCGGTATTTTCAAGAAGACGTGATTGGCTGTGCTGCATGAGGGCGGGCTCTTATCTCATCCAATGATCAACACCTGCAGAATCGCTTCTTAAGGGACGAGCTGCTGCACAGCGGGAGACACTGCTTTTTCTTTTTCTTTTGATTCTGACTTGTGTTTGTTTTCTTATTGTGTGAATTTCGCGCACAAGCACTGTGTACCGAGCCTGAACAGTTATGGATAATTGACGTCATGCGAGCAACATTCGAAATGTGAACTCGCACAAAAAAAAGTTCATCAATCTATGGGTGCGGGTTATGCCACCAATTTTTTTTTACACAAAACCCCAAAACCCACGGGCTATATGAGGGTGCAGATTATCTGCGGGGAAAATACGGTATATACATCCTTTTTGAAAGTAAGCTTCTCTTAATTTACATCAAAGACTGATTATTCCATTCTTATTTTAGACCGTTATAACACTTTGAATTATATAATAAACCTAAATGTGTATAAAACATGTGATAAGTAAGCTAATCTATGTAATATTGTCTTATTCTCACAGTGCGTCGGTTATGTCGATATGCTATGAAGTTATGGCAGGGCAAATGAATTAGAATAATCATAATAATACAAATTGAATACATTAAAAGGAAATGCCAAATCCTCTTGATATTGCAGACGGCTGATGCTTCTGATGATATCAGTGGCCTGCATCGATACACACGGTCTATCGCCACAACCCTAATCTCTGCTCCAGCTAATGTATTCGGCTAATCTTGTGGCGTATGACAAGAAAAAGCTTGAGCAACATGCTAGAACGCTCTCCCTCCGCGGCCGTACGGCTCTCAGAGGTACATGAGTCAGCTTATGCCCAGCCTGAATTCCAGTCATGCTGCGAGGCCATGCTGTGCTAAATCACAGTCAAAACGGCCTGGCCTGTTTTAACGTGCTGCAGCCAACAGGACCACTAGCCTGAATTTATCTCCGCCTGAAAGCTGTTTCCACATGGGGAGAAAAGAACATTTCATCCCTGAACATTACAACCAAACTATATCCTGACAAACGGGAGGACGGATGTGTAGAGATACGATCTAGACAAAAGGGTTGGATGCTGATGAGACAAAGTATCAGTATCACAGATCCATAAGCAATAATAACTCTCTAACTAGGTTGTAGTTAAAATGCATGAACATTAGGGCTGCCAGGCTCTCTGAGATGATTTCATTGCATGATTACAAAATAACAAATGCATATGTCAGTCAAATTAGATAACAAGATGCATTTTCTTTATAAAAGTAGTGACTGGTGAGCCGTGACCTGAAAATGGGTCACGCAAGTGTGTTATCACAGCGCCACACACTGCGGAGAACAACATCCCTACTATACAAATAATGAAAAGCTCTATATTTGCACATTATTAGGATAAAAATTAAATAGGCTAATCAACCTCTAAAGCAGATATGATTCTGTATCAATCGCAACAGTATTGAGTCAGTCAGTCAGTTGATTGAAGCTAGTTGACATGCACAGGTTGTGCGACTTGCACACTTACCTTCAACAACAACTACAATAAAAAGGTACAAGAAGATTAAATCCAGGAAATACAGCTTCACTTGCAGAACAGGCTTTGTGTCAGCCACAATTTGATTAAATGGCCGTTTACTATCAAGTTACAATTGCAATATAAAGAGTTGCAGAAGATTGTTTCTTCTTCGTGACAACCAAATAAAGAAAATCGAAAAAGAAGAAAAGTGTAGCATAGGGAGCCAGGCCTTGACTCTATTCATCGGTGGCTGGGTTTTGAGATGTGAGTCGGCTATGGTTTATGCGTAATAAATGAATGGAGAAGTCTGGCATTCGCCACCAGACAGAAGACAAACATTTTAAATAAACAAACGTAGACAAATAACTCAACAACATGCATTTACATAATAGCTCATTTCACATAATTGCAACTTACTGTTGTATAAATATAAGGTTGTATGAACACATGGTTATTTGAACCTAGATTGTAAAGACAGTAAAATCTAGATAAAATCTAGATCCTGAAATAAATCCAGAGCTTAATAACACTATTCACTTAGTCAACAAAAATACATTTCAATGAAGACTTGTTATCCTCAAGCCTGTCACTGAAAAAAAAACTATGCATGAAAAGCATGAAAGCTTGCCATCTCACTAAACGTTTATGCCATCATACACAAGCTCTAAACTGATCAAATTTAGGAGGACTGGGGGGGTTCAGGAGTTGTTCCTCTCACATTCCATCTGCTCATCCATCACAGCACGTATTCTGACCTCATTCAGACGCATGCCCTCTTTTTAGATGACATACACTGAGTTTTATGACAGTGTTTGACTACTAAATAGCAAGTGTGGTTTCGGTGCCGTCATTACTGTCCAGGTCGCGCGCGCTCCATCACAGCAAGCCAGTTAGTCCTGCAATAACAACTAGCGTCACACAAGCAAAAACATACAGCAGGTAATCACTCACAAGCATAAAGCAGACACAAACGCGCTGGTTTCGGCCTGACCCGCGCGAGGCCAGCGCTGCGCTGCAGATGTTGCCAAACTCCCGGCGACGCGCGACAGAACAAACACGCGCTCGGCTCGCTCGTGTGCGCAGAGATGAAGCACGTGCTCGTGCTCGCTAACAGAAACACACGACTGTCTGCGGTGGATGAATTCTCGCTTGCTCGCTTACCTCCTCCTCTTCTTCTTCTTCTTCTCGCTTTCTCCAGTTCACTCCCATACATACACACGCACGGCAGCAAACGGACCGCGGAAGTGTCGGCGTTTATCGCTTCACCATTAAACACCGCCCGCGGGGATGATGGCTAAGTGTATTTTCCTCTGTTTTAAGAGGCTTGACAGTGAAGTCCAGAGCGTGGCATGACTGCCGGGGCGGAGGTTCGGTGGTGGGACAGTTATTTTTCGACGCCTCTCTCTCGCGCGCGCGCGCTCACGCGCTGGGCAGGGATGACGTAATGGCGCACTCGTCAGGTTAAGTAAGTTTTGATGCAAGCTGAAAGTTGAAGGAATACATTCATTATTGATATCATGCAAGGTGTAACCAAGACTTTTAAAGACAATGTTTTAGCACACTGCGAATCTGTGTCTGTACTGAAGATAATACTTGTTTTGTTTCTTTGCAAATTTTATATCCACCTAATTTTATATGTAAGATCAAGTTTTTAAAAGGATCAACACCATTTCATCTTCAGTAAATAATAAAGGAAGTAGAGTTACTTTAATTTGCAATGCATTTAATTTGTATTGATGAAGGCTATACATATTTTTTCCCCCTCGTATCTTTTGTTGTTGTTAGCAAATTATTTGTTGACTATTTTTTGTCTATATATTCTATTGACAATGGTTTTGTTGTTCAGTTTTGTTTCTTATACACAAACATTGAGTATAATGTCAACTTTTGTGTGTGTATGTGTGTGTGTGAGGGAGAGAAAGACAGAGGGTGAGAGAGAGAGAGTGTGTGTGTGTGTGTAAGAGAGAGAGAGGGTGAGAGAGTGTGTGTGTGTGTGTGTGTGAGAGAGAGAGAGAGAGAGAGAGAGAGAATGAGAGTGTGTGAGAGAAAGAGAGAGAGAGAGAGGGAGAGAGTGTGAGGGAGAGAGAGAGGGAGAGAAAGACAGAGGGTGAGAGAGAGAGAGTGTGTGTGTGTGTGAGAGAGAGAGAGAGAGAGAGAGTGTGTGTGTGTGTGTGTGTGAAAGAGAGAGAGCGAGAGAGCATGCGCGCTCTCTGTCAAGTGACATTATTTACTGATAAACTGATGCGCTGCTTTACAATGTAAAGATGTGATTAGTTCATTCAATTATCATTTATACGATAATATAATGTAAGCGTGTACTCTATGGGAAATATAGAGAAAGAGAGGCTGAAGTCACGTGGCTCGCCTTACAGTGTGCGTAAAATAAATGTCTACGCTTTATAATAATACTGTAGGCGATAATGTTGTAGTCGTGCACGCGCATGCGCTGTCTTCGCTGCTACTAGAGTCGGCTGCGATTTGCCGCTGTCACCAGCATAATGGACTGTGACTTGCGATTTCCGCGTCCCAAACTGGTTTAATGTCGAAGAGGTTTTACCGACCACATTTATAAGCGGAATTCTTAACTTCGGCCCTGCTCTCCCATTATTGTGTACAAACTGTACTTATTATAGCAATTATATTATTAGGTACTAAACCTCAATCCATCCCTAAACATAACCTTAAAATACCAAGTATTTTCTTTGTAAACTACACTGTAAGTGTAACTGAAATACTAATTATTATGATTATGCTGTAGTCGATTATGCTCTGTTTTTACTGAGCTTTTTGTTTTTCCATTGTAAAACAGCTGTAGTGTTTACCTTTTTTACCAAATAAGTTTTTTCAGATAAAGATAATCAATATAACTGTTTTTCCCTTCCCTCATATTTAAAATATGCATTATAAGTACTTTCCTCATATTTTTATGGTTTAATTAAAGGGTCATTATAAACAAATATCCCCTCTGGACGTCACTGTTGGCCCCTACTGTGTGTTCTAGAATTTAACTTGACTTCCTGAGGTTGACAATCATAATTTTCTGAAGATCCACTTACTGACAGGCCTTGTTTGTGTAAAATGCTTCATAAAACTTCTATATTTATATTATGATATACCTATTTTTTTATTTAATAAGGCAAAAGCAAGAAAATACATTTTAAATGCCCTTGATATACTTAGGCGGCTGATATGTACATTATGTATTTAAATTTCTGTTTGACCCTTTTACAATATATTCCATTATAATGTACACTAATACCTTGAGATACAAGCATAATCTGTTTCAGGACGGAGCTCGTAACTCGTAATTGTTCATATTTCAAATCATTTTTCCCATAAGAAATAACAGGAAAAAAAAATCCGTTCCGGCCCTCTAAAAAACTCCCTTATTAGTGCTAATAGCAATGGAAAAAACATGTTTTTAATTACTATAGACATACACACACACACACACACACAATTATAGTATATAAGGATTCCTGTGATATAAAATAAAATCTGGTTTTAAATATGAGTCTGTAAGCTGCTCGTATCTCAAATATTTACTCGTATCTCAAAGCAAAAATTGAAATCTCAAAGCAAACTCGTATCTCAGAATACTCGTATGTCGGAAAACTCGTATCTCAAGGTATTACTGTATGTGTAATCCAATAACAACTGTCATCTGATGTTTATTACCGCTATATGGATTGATAAGAACGTAGGATACAAATTAATTTGCTACACCCTTACAGTATGTTTATATCTCTTATAATTATATGCATTGTGTAACACCGGCATATGTCTGTTATTTGTCGTAAGATCACACCCACTGAGGTTGAGATTGAGTCAAGTAAACCCACTGGTCTTGATATTCATCATGGAAGATGAGCTTCATGAATGAGCTAATAGGTGGGGGTCCATCCATCCGTCCCCCACCCTAATTGTCTCATCAGACTCAATCCCTGTGGATACTGAACAAGACATGACGGAACGCAATGGGAATGGACAGATCCTGGGCCTTTGTCAAAACAGATTGCAAAAAAAAGCCTAAAAATGCATTAAATGAATTAATGAAATGAATTAAACTTAATTTCAAATTTATTTCATACATTAAGCAAGTATAGTGTGCCAAATTTGAACAAATAATATTAATTATTAAGCACAGTACATAATGGCTTTGATGTTTTGTAAACAATTTTAGATGTATTGATGGCGTCAGAGACATATTCTTCACATCACAGGCCATTACTGTCATCTGGGTTTTGCTCTGTTTCCTTCGAGTCCTTAACATAAGTTTGTGCTGCAAATATTGATCTCAACAAGCAATCATGAGAAGCATGGATTTATGCTTTAAAGAGGGAACGCTGCTAGACTGCCAAATGACCTTTCTATGCTCGTTGACCTTCTGAGTGATGATAATGAACACACTGTTGAATTGGATTTGTAAGTGGCTCCCTGTACTGCGTGATAAGGGAGATCGAGGCGCTTAACCACCATCCCCAATGATGTGGTTTCCCTCTGGTGGTTACAATCCTTTTAAATATCCTGAGCTCTTCCAAGTACTCTTGAATCATAACTGAAAGATAAGCATAATGATGAGAAATGTACATGTATTTGAATGTCCATTATGTACAACCACGAATCCAGAAAAGATGGGACCGTTTCTAAAATGCAATAAATTCCAAGTTTATTCAACTGACAAAAGCACAACGTTTTCACTGGCTAAGTTAATTGAATTTTCTTTTTTTCTTTTTTTTGATGACAAATGCACAATAGAAGTGAGAAGACTTAATCCTAGTTAAACTGTTGAAACAGTCTACAACTAGAGGATAAAGTTTGTCGAGACACACTTTAGAAGTTGGCTTGAGAACGTCACACCAGAAACTTAATTTAACATGTTGGTATCACGATTTAACATTAACTACGAAGTCGCTGCTATGAATGATCAGAAACTAACATGTTGCTAGGCAGTAGGGATGTGTCACAACACAACAGGCAGAACACAGACGTGAGTATCAGTGGTTTAATGGGAGGTAGCAGATCACAATAAACAGGCAATGGAAGTTTAACTGAAAAAAGGTCAGATGCAGGCAGACGAAGACAACACAGGGAACACGGGAGGAGAATATCAAGATCAGGCGTAAGCCGAGTGGTAAACAGCAGTCTTGGGTTCGATACGAGACCAGACACAGGATACTGAGTGAATGCTGGTTAAATAGAGTCATTGATGGGTGCCAGGTGTTCAGAATTCCAGTGATTGAGAGCGGGTGAATGAGATTGGTGCAGAGGGTGTGGCTGAGTCCGTAACAGTACCCCCGTGCCCAAGGCCTGCTCTAGCGGACCCTAGCGGGCGAGGACGGCCTCAACTCAATTAGGATGGTTAGTGTGGAACTCCTCAAGCAGGGTCGGGTTGAGGATGTCATCTCGAGGGACCCAGGACCGTTCCTCAGGGCCGAATCCCTCCCAGTCCACCAGATACTCTAGAATGCCGCCTCGCCGTCGAGAGTCCAGAAGGGTGTTCACTGAGACCACCGTGACTCCAAGAAGGCAGAAGAAGGACTTCCATACTCTCGAGATGAACTGGGGACCCCAGTCCGATACAATATATTCGGGCAGGCCAAAGTGTCTAAACACCTGTTGGAACAGAGCCTCTGGCAGAAAGGCAGGCAGACAGTTTCAGGTACAATAATCCAGGCGGGTAGCCAAGACAGGCAGATATCAATCACAAACGATATTCCAGGCACAGGTCGAGGCAGGCAGAACAGGATCAAACACGGGCAAACAGGCAGAATCAGTAACAGGCTAAACAGGCATGAATAGTACCACTCAGAATTGACAACCACAGCTAATCAAGACTTTGCAGTGTATGTATGGGTAAAGGAGTCTTTTATAGTTCATATGATGGAAAACAGCTGGTATAACAAACAGTCATAATGGTGTCCAGCTGGTGTGTGTAATCATTCCAATGTGTGGGTTGCTTGGAAATGTAGTGTGTAGTGTAGTGTCAGTATATGTGTGAGCTCTCTCTGGTGGCCAGGCAGGGGAGCGCAGAGCTCATATTCATAACACACAGTCTGCTGCTGCATCAGTAAATGCCACTTGAATATCTGTTACGCAAGGAGAAAGCTATGGGGAAGAGGCCCACTGGTTACCCGATGAATGGGAAATACCCCTCAGGTAGACAATCCCCAAACAGCTTTTTCTTTAAAAAAATAAACCAGTCACGATCCAACTTACCAGTCAGACTGCAATGATGAGCCCTTATTCGCAGTCAAACCGGTCAGACACAGACCAGTTGCACCACAACATGATACCATGTGTGCCCAGTTTACGAATCTGACAGAAATTGACCCAAATTACTTGCCATACCGGTCAGACACCATGACAGACGTCATCAATCAATCAAAAAAAGTGACATAATGTTTACGTTAATACGTTAGACTTGCATATGTGCGAAGGTAAAATTGATATGGAGGCGTATGTTGGGATTGTTACGAGGTTTCTTTTGATGATGACTATTCTGGGAAGGAAGACAATGCCAGGCCTTATCCTGCACCTGCTAAAACAGAGTGGTTCCTAGACACTCTACACCGAGGACGGGACGTGCTCGACTGTCTCCATACAATGGAGAATCAGACAATGACGGTCACTGACTGAGCAGCTGTGTTGTATCAGGCGAGATTGGGCAACAATTACACTTGCAAAACTCCAACAATTATAGTATGCTCAATTCCCAAACTATTTAAATGTGTATTTGAAAGCAAAAAAAGCGATGTGATGCAGTTGTAAACATGTACATTACAGTCTCAGAAAGGAGAGGATGAGAGATGAGAGCTGACTGGAGGGAAGTGAAAGATCCCTCAATTCCCACAACAACAACTGGTGAGATGTTTGATAAGTTGTGTGCCAAGTTAGACTGGAATGTTTATATGTTACTTATTCTGCAATTATTGTTGCCATTTTTATCAGGACATTGTTTTTTATAATAAAAACAGCACCTTTCAGAAGTTTGGGTTGGTAGGTTTTTATACTCACCAAGATGGCATTTATTTGATCAAAATACAGTAAAACAGTAACCGATTAGAATTTATTAGAATTTGAATCACAGTTTTCTGTTTTGTTTTTTCTGTGAACAAGTACAATTTTCAGCATCATTATTCCAGTCTTCAGTATCACATGATGCTTCAGAAATAATTCTGATATGATGATTTGCTGCTCAAGAAACATCTCTTGATTATCAGTGTTTAAAAGTGTTTTTGCTGCTTAATATTCTTGAGGAAACTGTAATACCCAAAAAGTGTTGAGCATATTGAAGGCAGATAATCAAAATCTCTTGTCTCTTCTATTTACATTATATATATATTATTTTATTTTTCCTATTTATACCTATATTATTTTCTTTGTCTTTTTTTCATATGTTCTTTTTCCTTTTTCTTATTTGAATGAGTTGTAAAGAGTGATTTATAATCAAGTTAGGCTTTTTATTAGTTAAAAACCTTTCTTTACTTTTCTGTATTTTTACATAGAGTAAGGATGAATATTGTCAGCACTTCTCAACCGATAGGACATGTTATCAGAATGTTTTGGGTACTATTTCTGTTGAGAGTTGGAGCCTGAGCCGAGTTCAGCCTTGGAGAAGCTGTATGTGTGTGTGTGTGTTAATATGGTCAGTATTGGTGAGGCACCATAAAACTTGTTGTTCTCGACAAGCCACGTCACGAACCCGTCAACCATGTGATCAACGAAGATATGCTTCAGACTGTCTGCTCTTGTGTGGAAAATTACTAGTTTTGTTTTTCTTTCTTTCTTTCTTAGCCAATCAAAATCATTTAAACGCCATCATTGACGTAGTTAGCACCCTCTGTTAGAGTATAATTGCTGTAACAATGTTATTGTATGTGAGGTGGCCTACGAACTCCTTGTGAGACCTGAAGCTTCTTCTGATGAAACTGCAAACTAAACTTCACTAAAATTTCTTCTATTGACTGCACTTCTGACTCCTGGTCTTCATTCAACATATCTGGTCCTCGGGTCTTAACTGTAAATCCCCTACGATATGACCCAAGTATTTGTATGTATAAATTTATAAGGCGCTTAAGTGGGTAACACTGTGGGATCCCGACTCCCGACTGAGCAAGAAGGCCTTTATGTGTGGAATTGGCATGTTCTCCCTGGGTTTGCTCTGGTTTTGCCACACAATCCAAAAACATGTAGTATAGGTGAATTGGAAACCTCAATTGTCCGTAGTTGTAAATGTGTGAGTGTGTGTTCCTGTGTCGTGTCATGTCTATTCACTTCCTGTTACCTTCCTAGTACTTCCCGTGTCATTTCCTTCACCTGTTCCCAATCTCCTCGAGTATATAAACCCTCATGTTTTCCCTTGTCTTTGTCGATTGTTGATTATGTTAACACGTGTGTGGATGTGTCTCCATGTTCCCTGAGTTATCCCAAGTGTTTGCACTAAGTGTGCTCCTTTTGTTTGAACATTTAGTCTTTTGTTTTTGTTAAATACAGTGTTTCACTTTAGTCTGTATGTTCTCGTCCTTCCGCATCGACTGCTCCTGATAACAGCCTGTGTGTGTGTGTGTGTGTGTGTGTGTGAGTCTCAGGAATTGAAATGGGGAGGTTTGGGGAAAGACCTGATAACCCATCCTGGAAAAAAAATCATCAGCATGAAAATTGGCACCATAGAGTTGGAAGCAACTAAAATGGTTGAATTCATGTAACTAGCTATTTTAATTGCTTAATGCTTAATTTTAATTACATTTTATGAATTAAACATACTTTATCATAAGACAAAACATTGAAACAGCCTGTTAAACGTCCTGGTGAAGTATTATGCAATTATTTAAGATAATTCTCCTTTAGAACCTTTTAGGCATAAAGTTTTTTTTTTTTTTTTTTTTTATTGAGACAAGTACCCTAGGCTTTTATGTTTATGAAACTTTATTTCA
This sequence comes from Rhodeus uyekii, assembly GCA_037043235.1. NCBI lineage: Eukaryota > Metazoa > Chordata > Actinopteri > Cypriniformes > Acheilognathidae > Rhodeus > Rhodeus uyekii. Next base: position 51,541 of record JAWRVZ010000226.1, read on the forward strand.
GAGTGTACCTGTAAGAAAATGAATATACAAAAGAGCGTAAAATCACAGAATGATTGAAGTAACTGACACTGTTGCTGGTTGTATTTCATTTTATTTATTAGCGATCAACGTTAGGAAATATAAAACCCTTTTTTCACAGCTGCTCTTCATGTTACAGCCCTCAACTCATCATTTTAAAAATATAAAACAGATTTAAAAAGAATGTATATGACAACTATGTATACCAGCGAGATGACGTTTAAACCATAAATGTTTGAAGCTAACCAAAGGGTATTATCCCAGCAAGGCTGTACAAGAAAAATGTTACACTGAGGGTTTGAAATCTCATTTCGGCCCAACATATTTAGATCATATAAAAATCACTAAAATCATTCATAAAAAAATCAAAACATTAAATGCATGTCTAATAACACAATGATTGTTCCCACAATGAGTCCTTCACAGTAAAAAGTAAACTAAAACAGTACAATAAATCTTCCAGTGGAACCCAGTAATTTATATTATTATTTTGTCTCTAAAGTGATTGAATGCTGTATGTCAGTTCATGTGATTAACACTCGTTTCCTCCATCTGAATATTTGACATCATTTTCTGTAGTACAGATAAACGTATGCAAAGACATATAGTGTTTCCTCGTGAAAATGAAACTTCATTTAAAAACTTGGCTCGCACATTCATGCACTTCCACATCTTCACATCACTCAACATAAAGTAGAATCTTTGGTTCCTGCAATTGGTGGCACGTTTCTTCGAGACACAGATTAATTGTGCAGATTAAAGTATTGCACTTCGGTTTTTCAGAGGAAGGGGCGGTTCTAGGCCCTTTTTAATTGTAGCCTCCTCTAGAAAGTTGATCATTTTCACATGATTTTAAGCCAATCGAGCACAAGACGTTGACGTAAACGTAACGTAGACGTAGACGTAAACGTCAAGTATCCACATAAACACTGTCTTAAGTGAATGTAAACAATTATAGAAAATATCAGATGTTTGATCTGATCATTAAGTGTTAAAGTGACAGCAGAATCATATAGAATCTAGTTCGACAACAGAGAGAGAAATCACTCACTGCTCTTAACTAAATAACTTTAATAGTGTCCGTGTATATTTACGTCATACAGTAGGCCTACTGTAAAGTGTTTCATTTGTATCTTTATATATATAATATTGCTTGAAGCAAGTAGTGCTTTTTGTCTAATGTTTGAACTTTATATTAGTTAGTTATTCGTTTTTGCTGTCATTTTTGCTGAATTGGAATCAAGAATTGCGAAATTTCATTGGTATCGAAAATGTTGGTATTGTAAGTTTGCTTAGTTCAAAAACAACGAAAGTAACGACCGTACTTATTTATTTAGGCAAGGCCAGTGAATTTTTCGGCAGGGCAAATTAATATCTAATCTAAAAATTTGTATTGACTTAGTACCAATAGGCTACTTTTGACTTGTTATATAGCGATACACTGGTGTTGATTTAAAGACGAACCGCTTAGGCAATGATCTCCTGCTATAAGTTCTCACTGAGGGCTGAGGATTGAGCTCTAGAACCGCCCCTGGTCAGAAGTAAACATAAGACAGTTGTGATCCTTCAGGCTCAGCTAAGAGCTGAGAGAAGAGGGTGTAAGGCACAGTTTTTGGGGTTCCCTTCCTTTGCACTTGGATGCTGAGGCACTTACGGAGCAAAGGTTTTTGGATCCATTCAGATCTTGTGTCCTTAAAAGATCTGATCATAATTTATAAATACACACACTTCCACATTCACACAGTCGCAAAAGAAACATAAACACACACAATGGTAATTGCACTTTGGTGGTCCGTATTTTCCTCTTCTACCTTGATTAGTTCACACATTTCTTGTGAGGAGCTACTCCACTGTCACAGATTTGGCCAGGTTCCTCGGGCAGTCCACCTGATGGGAACAAAACAAACAATAGCATGTAATAGAAATACAATAACAACTATAATGCATTCATTCTTTTGCCTTCAATTGTCAGGGTTCTGCTACTTCGGTCTAGTTTTCTCATGTTTCTAGCACTATCATTTTATTGTGTCTTTGTGGGAGCGTGTGGCTTCGAGTGTCTTGAGTCGCTCGCTCTCTTGTCTGTGTAGTCTCGTGTGCAAGTCCTGATGTTCGATCCAGAGACTTTGGTCTTGTTCAATCTTTAATTTTGTGTTGGGATTCGGACATCCATGACATCCATGACCCGTGTGTTTGTCCTTGTTGTGAGCGCACGGGACGAGTGTTTGCTCGGCCGTGCTCTCTCTTGTCTGCGTGTTTTGTATAGCATGCGGATCACGTTTCCATCGGCCGCGTGCTTTCTTGTGTTGTCTAGTGCTTGTTTTCACTGTCTGCACACTTTCGTTTCATCTGGACACGCGGCTTATGTGCGTTCGCATTGGCTGCATGTTCGTGTCCTGTCATTGTGTTACCCCGCTCGTCTTGTTCCCTTGTTATAGTTTGATTTGCCCCAGCTGTTTTCCCTCATTAGCCCTTCCTCTTGTTCCCTATTTATTCCCTTTGTGTTTGCTGTTCCGAGCTGCTTCGTTGTCTAATGTCTTTGGATGGTTGTCTTTGTCTGGTCTCTCTTGTCGTGCCTAGTATAGTCGAGTTCTGTTGGTTTTCCCCCTCTGGGCTGTTTTTGTTTGTATTTTTTGTTTAATAATAAAAAGGTCTTCCTCCTAGCAATTGGGTCCTCGCTTCCCCTTTCCAATTGATAGGTTAGAGCAGGGGTGGGCAAACTACGGCCCGCGGGCCATATCCGGCCCGTTGGGCTTTTTAATCCGGCCCGCCGAACCTGTTTTAAACCTCCTTCATTTTACATTTCCCTGTAATGTCACTCTGTCGCGGCTGCAAGCGGCAGTGGCGCTGAAGCTGTAGTGGAGAGTAGGCGTGTTTCGCAAACCCCTCTACACCCTCCTTTATGGCGTTAATTCCGTGCTAAAAAGGAACGGGCGCAAAACTGATGTTTGTGCCCGCGTAAATTACATCCGCGAGCGGAAAAACAGAGCTACACGTAAATACGGGTACCCGCGAGCTCATTTTAATCACTCGCGCGCGCATGAACATTCGCCCGCTCTCGACTGCTGTTTTTGCTCGCGCAAGCCCTTTTATTTTTGTCAGTCGTGGGGCGAGGCTTGCTCTTGTAATAGTAACGTCAAACGTCATTGGTTAGTTCCCTTTTTTCCAGAGGTCAGTTGTGATTGGACGCCTGTGATTGTCAATCTAGAGCTGAGGCAAATAAATGACTCAGTCACATTGCATATTATGGTTTTTCTGTTGATTAAATTGTATTAATATTGTTTTGTTGTAATTTCACGTGTCCCAGTCGAGTGATTTAAGACCAAACTATACTTTATACAGGTTTTCTTATAAGTAAATGCAGAGGTACGACCTTCAACCCGGCCCCTCTGTCAATTTTAAGAAACCAATGTGGCCCGCGAGACAAATAGTTTGCCCACCCCTGGGTTAGAGTAGCAAAAAATATTATATATAATACAGTGATCCCTTGTTTATCGCGGTTTAATGTGGTCCAGAACCCCTCGCGATAGGTGAAAATCTGCGAAGTAGGATAAGCCAATCAGCTCACGGGACACATACACTCGTGCTCTCATTCGTCGATCTCGCGCCGGGAACCAATCACGTAGGTGTGCACAAAGCTTAATTGGCGAGTTTCTCTCTTTTTCTGGCATCCTGGGAAATCGTTTCTCTTTTATCCAATGCGACTCACAAAAATCAAGTTGCTACCAAAATCTTATATAAAACCCTACTTAAGGCGTCATCCCAATATTTATATACACACATACAGTTTATATAAAACTTGTAATAAATGAATAATGGAAACGTAAACCTACATCATATCCTCTGAGAACAGCCAGATGGAAAGACATGAGCTGCAGTGGAATGACGCTGAGGATGCCCTGCAGACAGTCCACCGTTTGAGGAAGTTCAATGGTCTTATATGCCATTTTACTGATCTCTGGGTCGTCCTGGCAGCATATGATGATGGGGCGGCCCTAAGAGATATTCACAAGATATGAGTCATCAGTAAGTGTTGGATGATTGGTGATATTTCAGAATCGTTTGGGGTCCGTTTGACTTTTGTTTGTTTTATTCAGCAAGGAATTGATATAAAAAGTCAGTAAAGACATTTATAAATGTTACAAAAGTTTATTAGTTATTAAACTTTTAAACGTTATTTTGAACGTTTTGTTCATCAAATACCACAAAAAAAAAAAATCTATCATGTTTTCCACAAACATTTGAACCGTTTTCAACAATGATAGTAATAATTCCAAAAAATCATTCAGCAAATCAGCCTATTAAAATGATTTCTGAAGGGTCATGTGACTGAAGATTTAATCACAGGAATAAATAACATTTTAACAAGTATTCAAATAGAAAAAAAGTTATTATAAATATATTTCATAATATTTCTGATTCATTGTATTTCTGATCAAATAAATGCAGTCTTGAGCATAAGAGACTTCTTTTAAAATAAATTAATGAATTAATAATTGACCCTAAACTTATAAACAGCAGCATATGTTACTGGTGGACTCAATATCTATATCTCTATAGTCTCGCATTATATATAGTCTGATGATTGTTACCTGTCTTGCTGTAACCTGTTGCAAGGCGTTGTGGCACTTTTGGTAGCAGGCATCTTTCATAATGATCATGATGACTGGCATATGCTTGTCGATCAGCGCCAAAGGCCCGTGCTTCAGCTCTCCGGCCATGATGCCCTCTGAGTGCATGTACGTGATCTCTTTGATTTTCTGCAGAGCACAAGACCAAGAAACTGTTCTTTACGACACCAAGCTTCTGATTACATGCTCTCTCTGTCTATATACTGCATTGCACTCACCAGCGCCCCCTCTAGACAGGTGGCAAAGTTGTAGCCTCGACCCATGACCAAAAGAGACTTCTGATGGTGGAGCTCATCCGCAAGGTTTTTGATATTGTCATCAAGAGCCAGAACTTCTTTGATCAACTCTAAATGGAAGGCAATGTTAAAGTTAATATTATCCCAAAGCACTAATGAACTACTGTAAAAAAAAAAAAAAAAAAATTATGTATACAGTAATCCCTCGCCACTTTGCAGTTCAAGTTTCGCGGCCTCAGTGCATAGTGGATTTTTCAAAAATATTCATTGAAAAATACAAATTACAGCCGTATTGCGGAAAGCAGTGTTGCTTCATCGTGATGCGAGAGAAACGGTTTCCCAGAATGCCAGACAAAGAGAGAAACTCTCTCAGAGGCTTTGTACACGCCCACAGCGCTCAGACAAGACACGTGATTGGTTCCCAGCGCGAGATCGACCAATGAGAGCACGAGTGGAGTGGGAGCCTCTTCTCCTCTCTCAGAAGCAAATGTTGACGATCCAGCGCCGATATCTGACGATGAGGCGCCTCCCGAACTGATTTAAAGGCCTCATTATACCAGTGCAGTAACACCATCATCATCTTCACCATCCTCATCATCATCACATTCATCGAACCACACAGGTTCGTCATCATCATTACTGGAGTCTCAAGATACTACTGTCATTGATGAGTGTAGAGCACCATTATACGTATCGGATGAGAGAGTAAATGTATAATATTAAGGTTTTATAATTAAATAGATTTAATTAAAAAATATATATATATATAAAGTATAAATATACACATTTTAAACATTCTGGTACCTACACACACATTTACAGATATTCCTAGGGGGGCCAATCCTACTTCGTGGATTTCCACCTATAGGGGGGGGGGTTCCGGTCCACATTAACCGCGATAAACGAGGGATCACTGTATGCTGTATATACACTGATCATTACACACACACACACCTGGGAGTTTTTTGAGGCCATTGATGATCTCCAGTCTTCTCTTCTGCATTGAGAGCCTGTCCTCACTCATTATCAGGCCAAACATGATTAGAGACACAAACTGACTGGTGTAAGCCTGCAGATGATCAAAACACACATTTAACAAACACACAAGGGATGGGGAGAGGAAAAACAACAATATAATATCATATTCCAAGAAGTTAATTTAGTACCTTAGTGCTGGCGACTCCGACCTCCGGCCCAGCATTGATGTGAACGCCACAGTCGGTCTCCCTGCAGATGGAGCTGCCCACAGTGTTGGTGACGCCCACAGTCAGCGCCCCGCGCTTCTTACAGTAGCGTAGCGCCATCAGAGTGTCTGCGGTCTCGCCTGAACAAAATCATATCGTCAATATTATAATAAACTCATATCTTTACCATGCAGCTGTTAATGTCATCAACATGAAACCTACAGCATTAACAGTAATGAACTAAATGAATATAGTCATGTATAACACTGATAGTATTTCACTTTGCTCAATATACTCAATGAGTTTTATTAACAACTAGCAGAATATTTTATCGTTCCAAGGGCGCTCTTTTAAAAGAGAACAGAGTTCATGGGTCTTTTTTCTTGGGAGAAAAGGAGGTAGGAAACTCCATTTAATCTCGTTAGCATCTGGAAGAAACCGATTTTTCTGTGCTGTGGGCATCTGGAGATTATATCACCTCATCCAGTGCCCTAATAGTTCAAAGGTCCGTAATCTCAACCCTTTCTGGAATGTAAACCATGAGACGGATGGTAAAGAGATGCACTTTACCCGACTGGCTGATGAAGAAACAGACGTCGTCTCTGAAAACTGGCGTGATGCGGTCTAGGAAATCACTGGCCAACTCGACCATAACAGGAAGCTCGGTCAACTCCTCAAGGATCTGACGCGTCTGCAGAGGGAATCAGCGGTGATCACGTGCTCAAGTAAGGGAAACGTCATTGAAATAAACCTCTTAAAGAAGACATTCAATATGAAACCGGACAGCAGTCAAATATATCAATGTATTAAAACAAAATAATAATCTTAGGCTACGTTTGCAATGCTCTCATTCTAGTCTTGTAAAATAGTTGAATGAATGAACACATCAAATGAATTTAACAATGTTAAATATTTAATGAATCTTAAACCCATTGACACTGCTACTAGTTTAAATATTAATGAAGAGATCTGGGATAAGCATGTAAATTACATACAGTGAAATGATCGGCAACGATAAACAACAGATTAGTGATTAATATACAGCTCTGGAAAAAATTAAGAGACCACTGCAAAATTATCAATTTCTCTGGTTTTATTATTTATAGGTATGAGTTTGGGTAAAATTAACATTTTTAAAACAAGGTTCCTATTGATCTTATCCATCTTGTTCACTAGTTTAGACGAGCACTGACACCGTGTGGCGAAATAATTTTACCAGCAGCTGCTTTCTCATTTTATGTTGGATTAAAACTTCATGTTAATTTGTGTTTGGAAAATTATTTGCACAATAATCTGTCCAGATTTGTACATTTCTCACGGACACCATTTTAAGTGGGGTTTAGTCAACTACAACACACTGGAAATAATTGAGTTATACCATCCATAACTGGAAATAATTGAGTTGTACCGTACATAACTGAAAATAATTGAGTTGTACCGTACATAACTAAAAATAATTGAGTTGTACCGTACATAACTGAAAATAATTGAGTTGTACAGTACATAACTGAAAATAATTGAGTTGTACAGTACATAACTGGAAATAATTGAGTTATACCATACATTACTGGAAATATACGAGTTGTACCGTACATAATTGGAAATATACGAGTTGTACCGTACATAACTGGAAATATACGATTTGTACCGTACATAATTGGAAATATACGAGTTGTACCGTACATAATTGGAAATATACGAGTTGTACCGTACATAACTGGAAATATACGAGTTGTACCGTACATAACTGGAAATATACGAGTTATACTGTACATAACTGGAAATATACGAGTTGTACCGTACATAACTGGAAATATACTATTTGTACCGTACATAATTGGAAATATACGAGTTGTACCGTACATAATTGGAAATATACGAGTTGTACCGTACATAACTGGAAATATACGATTTGTACCGTACATAATTGGAAATATACGAGTTGTACCGTACATAACTGGAAATATACGATTTGTACCGTACATAATTGGAAATATACGAGTTGTACCGTACATAATTGGAAATATACGAGTTGTACCGGACATAACTGGAAATATACGAGTTATACTGTACATCATTGGAAATATACGAGTTGTACCGTACATAATTGGAAATATACAAGTTATATCGTACATAATTGGAAATATACGAGTTGTACCGTACATAACTGGAAATATGCGAGTTATACCGTACATTACTGGAAATATACGAGTTGTACCGTACATAACTGGAAATATACGAGTTGTATCAAATGAGTTGCTCAGTGCAAGTATTTCATTGTACCCACAGAAATCTATGGTTATACTGGCCTCCTATTTATATTGAAGTTGTTAAAAAATAAATATAAATGTTTTCCTGTGGCAAAGCAGAAGGACAACTGTGTTTTAGACCATCAATGGAATACGGATTTGTGAGAGTAAGTGGTGAGATATTTTGCTTAAAAAATGATCATGCTAGAAGAATAACATAAGAATTTTACTAATGCATGTCTGGTCTCAGGGAATTTTTTATGACATTTTACACTTGAAGTTGATTCATATGGTTTAAAATGTTTCATGGACACTGTTTTATGGACAAAATGTTTTATGGATGATCCACTTTTAGAAAAAGCAAGTGTGAACAGAGAGCTTTGTGATGAAAATGGATAATTCTATAGCAAAAAAAATAAAATAAAAATAAAATAAAAAAATAAAAAAAGTTGTTTGTTATATTCCAGACAGAATTTTTTTTTTTTAACTCACTGCCACTCCTGCATGGTAACTGGTTCCACAGCCAATGACGATCAAGCGTCTGCATCTCTTGATCTCCTTCAGATGGTCGGACAGGCCACCAAGAAGAACTGCGCACAAAAATAGACATGCTACTTGATCCGAAACACAAAGAAAATTTGCTGCATTATCTGCTGCATTATTTGTTAAATAGCTAGTAGTTAAAGGAGAAATATATAATTTACTATTAATAGGATAATTTCCAGGATAAGTGTAAACATTAGGCAACATTAACTCAACAAACGGTCATTATTTTTTCTATTCCATTTGATGATGTTAATATTGTAGAAATAACATGCTTCACCTTTGAGAATAGTATCGCAGAATTATAGCCAAATCAGGCAGCAATTTCAGGGATGCGTTACAAGTTATTTCATTTGACTTTTATAAGTGAAAAGTTATGTTGTACCTATATTGTTTTCAAAGCAGATTCTGCCTCTCATGGTGTTAAAGACAGATTCAGGCTGCTCAAAGATCTCCTTCTGCATGAAAGCCTTGAAGTTACCTAAAAGCATGAAAAGGTGTTAGCAGAAAAAACAAACTTGCTGAACTTAGAAAGTAAAAGTGGCTTTCCTGGGTTCAGTCATGGGTTTGATTTGAAGGGAATGCAAGAACTAATAGAAATGTATATACCTCAATAGAAACATAAGTTACTTTGAATAAAGTGGAGCGTGGCGCTTGCAACGCCAAGGTCATGGGTTCGGATCCCAGAGAAAGCAAGAACTGATTACAATGTCAATGTGTTCCTTGAATGTCACTTCATAAATGTATAAATGAAATGTATGCATAAATGTAATGTAATGAAATGGTCATATTTTTTCTGTTTGTTACTGTACTTTATGCTTTATTCATTTCTTCAATTTGACCTTTCTATGCTTTACTAATAATGTTTTAAATGATTGAGTGGTAGGGTGTTTTTAAACATGTTTTATGGTGTTAGTGTGATCTGGGACCTTTCATGATCTGCTGGAGCTCCATCTGTAGGGTCTGAATGACACGGACAGGCTCTTCTCCTGCTGAACGCTTAATACGCTGCACAGACAACTTCCCCTCCACCACCCCGGCCACGTCATCGTCCTCCAGATAAATCACTTTGTTGGTGTGCTCAATGATGGCACTGACAGAGAAAAAGAAGTAATCACGATGTCACTATCATGCATGTAATGAGGTTTTGCGGCCAGCAGGGTGCATTGCTGAACTATCACCATTTTTAACTGGAATGGCCTGTTTAACCTGGGCGTCTGCAGTCTTTAGGCTTAGCTTTATGATGTCAGTATGTTAACGCTCCAGATTCCACAGTGTAACGTGTGTGTGTGTGTGTGTGTGTGTGTGTGTGTGTGTGTGTGTGTGTGTGTGTGTGTGTGTGTGTGTGTGTGTGTGTGTGTGTGTGTGTGTGTGTGTGTGTTACCTAGCGTCAGAGGCGAAGTAAAACTCCACTGCCAATCTGTCATGGACCGAGTGCAATGCATTTGTGCTGTTCAGTAAGTTTTTCTCCCGTTCATCTCTCCTGGTGTCACCTTGAGGAAAAAGGAAATTAAAAAAAAAAAACAAAAAAAAAAACACACTTATTAAAAGTGTCAACAAAAAAAAACACTTGGTAAAATATTAACAGAAGTAAAGCAACAAAGAAAGTTAGGTGATTTAATTGACCGTTTTGGTTAGCGTTTATTTTGAAATACTAATAAATTTAAAAAAAGATGTTCAAAGCCAATTAAATATTCACCATACTCTACGTGTTTTATACTTCCACTATATAATCATGTCACCTGCTCACATAAAAAGATAGTATCGTAGCATTACGGTTATCGCACGACTGTCATCATAAAAGATCATATTTCGAAACCAGGCTCGGGCTGGATGCCACACGCATTTCCAATAACTCGGCCCAAACTGTGCCAGAGTTCAAAATCATGCCTTTTGTCTTTTTCCAAAGGACATACTTAGTTTTTTTGGGAAAAAAATATGTCCCCAAAACTATGTAAGTCTCCTCAATTCCAGTTACGGTAAGACAAATCTCAATGTCAAATGCTACTGTACTGAACAGACATTCACTTATATTATATACAGAATGTTGAAATAAGCGTAAATAAGAGCCGTCAACACGTGATGACGTGCTCGTCCTCGGATGCGGACCTGTTCGTTTCTTTTCCTCCAAAGAAACACGCAGCGTTCACGCGGTACAAAGTCGCAGCGCTCCGAAAAATGCAAGTCTAAAGTTCCAATTACGAGATCTACAATCAAATAAAGGCTTTTTACAAGTCGGAATAGTTACGGTAATTGTGAAATGACGTTTCCTCCAGTCTTCAGTGTCACATGATTCTTCAGAAATCATTCTAATTCGCTGCTCAAGAAACATTTCTCATTATTACTACCTGTTGAAAACAGGTGCTGCTTAATATTTTTGTGGAAACCTATTTTTCTCAAGATTATTTAGATATAGAAATATTATGTAACAGTGTATTTACCATCAATTTTGATTGTATGCATCCCTGCTGAATGAGAGTATTAACTTACAGACCCTAAACTTTTGGGTAGTTGTGTACATTCCCGAATATAATACAAAACGCGTGAAGACGTCAGGCATCAACTCACTACTGATGTAAATGGTTGTGTAATGAATCATCAATAGAGTGTGTGTGCGTGGTGTTTGACAAAAGAGTTTGTGAGAAAAATAAGTCATTTCAGCAGAACTGGTTTAGGGAGACGTATGGGCGGATGACAAGAAAGGAAGACGTGGGCTGGACTTACCACAGTTGTACTGGATGGGGATCTGCTCGGTGGAAAGCTCATACTGACTGCGCACGCCAATGAGCAACGGGCTGCCCCTCCTGTTTGAAACCAGATGAGAGAGACTGATACATTTGCTATGGGCTAATTATGCAAAGCATACTCTGAGTGTGTAGGAAAGTACAAAGACACTTAATATCCTTTCATTGTTTCTGTGGCACACCTGCAGGACTTTGCTCTTCCATTGGATGGTGGAATCGTAAATCAAAGGTAAACAAGATACCTGTGTTCACTCACTTGATTTCATCATATCCTTGTTTAGGTCCGCCCCCTCACTCCTGTTTATGGAAATATTTCAGAGCTGCCCTTAACACGCAGCACCTATCTTGTTTGGCGCAGCCCACAATCTTTTATGCTGACGTGCCACATGGGTTCACACCGGAGCGGATTCTCAGAGCTTGCTTTGTTTGAACTGGTTGGGCAGATGCATTTCAGTTCACCATCCCATTAAGTTCAGTTTGGATTCTAATTCCACACCGGATAAAAGTTTTGTAAATGAGCCATGCACAACAAAATGCTGAAACTCAGCAGTGCACTTCTGAGTTAACTCGGAGTTGTCAGTTGTAGTCAAATGATAAGCAAATTAAAGGCGAGCAGGAAGTATGGGAATTAGGAAGTGATGTACTAACGTTGACATTAAGGATTAAGTGTTTATTGAACTTAGAATTAGGTTGTATATTTTCATTATTCATTCCGTTTTTATTTCAGTTGTAGTTTCAGTAACTTTACTACATATTTCATTTCAGTCTTTGAAGTTTAAGGCTTAATCTAAATGAATTTCAATGAATGACTTTTTTTGTTACCAATAACACATGGGGTGTGAGCGGTTCTTGCCAAAGTTCCCAGTACAAATGAAAGATGTTGTGGAAGCATTTGTCAGGTTTCTACCAAAGACCCAATCGAGAAAAGTCTGTTCACTCGACAGCCATATTTGCTATCTTCTTTAATGGAGAAACCAGCAATAAAATCAAGAATATCTGTCCCCTAAAGTAATTTTTTAAGCTCATTAAGCTTAAATATCAGGTCGGTCCAGCCTATGCGCATGTGAAGTCTGGAAAGTGCGTCTCAATGAAAACCTTTTTATGGCAACCGGAGCGTCTAATAGAGTGTAACTGCATTACCCATAATACTGTGCAGAAATTTACACCAATCAGAGAGTAAAAAAAAAACGCAATATGCGGCATGTGATTATATAAAATATATATACAGTGGAACCCATTTATCTCGAGCTCGATTAACGGCAACCCTGTTATGTCGACGTTTTTGAAGTGGAACCGCCAAACTCCCTATTTTTCTTAGCATTTTCTTATCGGTTATGTCGATTTTTTTTATGTCACCGAACCCTGATATCTCGAGCACAAAAGAGGGACAAAGTCGCCACTTAACATCAGTTATCTCGATCCCCGTCACTAATGATAGTACAGAGTTCACGTTGCACTTCACTGTCCATGAATTCCCAGATTACACTGACATCGACAAAGACGTCGTTACTGATAGAAGCATTTGTTTTCAAGCAGGCCCTTTAAAGGCAAAAAGCAACAAAGCATTTTAGACTTTGTAAAGAAACCATAGTAACCGCGCGTGCAATACTTTCAGAACTGCGTCAGAGCAAAATGACTGTGTTATGAGCGAATGTGTTTATGTGTGTTGTGTTTCCAATGTTGGAGAATGTAATTAAAGGTTTGTATCGAGAATCGAAGGTGGTTTTTATTGTATACTGGTAAATCTTGTAACGGCGTGGTTGACACCCAGTCGTTAAATGGAAATGAAAGAAAACTCGAGGCAATTAAACTGGTCACACGAGCTTTATAGATGGGTTTCACACTCTTCTCAAACATGTAAAGAGCGTAAGTACAAACCCAGAAAAAGAAAACACTCTGACAAACATCACAAATAAAAGATGGAAAATAGAAACAGTAGATTATGCTATATAACAGTCAGAGGTAGAGCAGCATCTCTCTCCTCACTCAAAAACACTCTCCTCCCCGCGCGCGCTCACACCAGAACAACTGCACAACAACTACATACACCGTCTTAAAGGTATATTCCCAACATAAACAAAGTAGCCGTTACAATCTCTGCTGTTAGTTGGTGCACAAATGCCTTTTGTTGTTAGCAAACACAGTGTATGCACATTTTTATAGCATGCCGATCGCGTCATCAAACAAATCACCATAATAGCGTTTGGTTTTCTCGATCATCGGTTATTTCGATGCTTTTTTGCAACCCCCGAGACCGTCGACATAACCGAACTCCACTGTATATATATATATATTTGTATAATTAACATTTGAAAATAAATAGTTTTATATTTCTCCATTTTTACTTCAATTATGCAGTTCACAATGCTTCATAGGATTGCAGACCTTTCACTCAAAAAAAAAAATTTAAAGTCAGGGTTTTAGCGATTTGTTCTAGAAACAAACTCTCTCTCCCCCTCCCTCTCCAGCTCTCCCTTTCCCTCTCTCCTTTTCTCCCTCTTTGTCAGCTTCTTAAGCTCCACCTTTCTGAGATCGTGGGTGACAGAGGTAAGTAAACCTTTATAAAGACAATTGGGATATTTGTCCAAATATTTGGTAAAAGGTTTTGCCTCCACAGTCGCCAAAAAAACGCTAGTAAAAAACGTGAGGCCAATTGATTTCCCGCCAGCCTTTAAAAGGACGCCAACATGAAAGCGAGGAAGGAACTGGACTCGTTTTGCCGCTCCGCTAAGTTGCTCTCTTGTACCTTTAATTTGTTCTATGACAACTTGAATCCTGTCACTTATGGTTTTCCATCTCGTTTGGGAAACTGCTTTGTTAACTTTGTTATTTTGTGTTTACTTACTTACTTACTGAATATTGATGCCGATTATTCTCTGCCCAAGAGATAAGATACAGGTTAGATGTCACGAGACTTATATTTTGGCAATATTTAGGTAACGATGCCTCAAGTAAGAAAGTGAACCCACATTTTTTTTTCTTAATTTTGTTAGTTAGAATAGGTCAATTAAGGCATTCAATGCTAAAAAATGTATTCTTTATTTTCTTGTCTTTTTGAGTTTTAATCTAAGTTAGCTCTACATTTTGTTTCATTCCTTTCTGTGCTTTGACTTCACTTATGTCTTTGGGTATTCATTATTTAGTTTCTTTCCTTGACTTCCAAATATTTATTTATCTTTATTATTACTATTAGCAACACTCTCTTGTATCATTATCTTCACTTACGCATAAGAAATGATTTTCTTGCGCAATTCAATTGCGTTCCAACTCGTTTAGGGTCGTCTCTTATCGCCACCATCCCGCCAACATTTATTACAATTTTTATGCTACTACCTCTGACCCAAGGCCAACCTATGGAGGTCGTAAAAATATGACTTCTATCTCTTTAGCAAATACTTATTTCAATAATATCTTAGTAATTTGGTTTAGATCAATGACAATATAAATGCCTGTTTTGTAAAAATGTTTAATCATAAATCATTATATATATGAAACTATAAAGCTGCCTTTTAATTTTAAGAAGTGAGTCCATCATCATCATCCCCGGCCCCCTCTCAAAAGTCCCATGAATAACCTTTCCGAAAAAAACAACAACAGTATTTTAGTGCCGATGGGTCTTGCAACATAGCTGTTCCCTTCACAGCAGGACAGGATTGACCAAAACCATTCGCCACAATCAGCGATGGGCAGATGGGAATAATTAACTTTTGTCTTGGCTTCAGTCGAATCAAAATTATAAATACAGGGTCAGAGTACCAAACCAAACATGGTGAAACAACCCTTAATAAACACCTCTGTTATACGATTCCTCCCTGATTTCTGGATATCTTTTGAAGGATCCTAGTTCCTTGTATTTAAATGCGCAAACTGTAGTGAAACTGAACACCATAAATCTTTCCTTATGAATTGTAACCTTCTGGCTCCCGTTCACTGGCACACAAGGAAATAATGGTAAGGAGTTCATCTCAGAAGACGAAAAGAGCCAGAAAGGAATGAGGAAACCTGAGTGTGTTACAGTTCAGAGAAACCATAGCTCTTACTGACCTGGTGGCAACGGCCTCTCCTGGGAAATGAATGCTTTTGAAAACCAGAGCAAATGCCCCTTCCTGAGGGAAGACAGAGAAAAAACAGTGAATGAGACAAATGTTCATTGGTGAGGCACGGGAACAGCTATGATACAGATCGAAATGGAAACATCGTTGTTCTGTTGAAGAGGCAAAGGTAGGTTCACATTTCTTCGGCAGACCGGCTGAGGATCAGGCCTGGAGCGGAGGCCCAGTGAGGTGGAGGGGCATCGGGGGGTGGAGGGGAACAGAGCCCCACAGTGAGGGTTGAACTAAGGGGAATAGGGGCCCTTTCTGTGTGCTGAGGGAACTTATATTTGCCCTTACCTCCTCAGTGAGCCTCTCCTGACGCACTGCCCAAAGGAAAGCATGCACACACACACACACACTCCAGGCCACACATGTGTAACATACACAGCTCAATTTATAGACATTTTATGTCTACGTGCTTCAACACATGCAGCCTTTTACTAAATTGCTCTATCTAGTCTGGTTCTATCTATCTATCTTTCTTGTCTGGCACTTTCTATCTATCTATCTTTCTTGTCTGGTTTTATCTATCTATCTATCTATCCATCTAGTTCGGTTCTATCCATCCATCGATCTATCTATCTAGTCTGGTTCTTTCTTTCTATCTATCTATCTAGTCTGGTTCTATCTATCTATCCATCTATCTATCTATGGAAATATTACTTCACACAGTTTTTGTTTTGCATGGTCCTGATGTATAAATATATTTAATATATATTAAGCAATAATTTAAATAATATATAATTACTTTGAATTACAATAATGAAAATGTTGTCATTAACTGTCATGAAAGTAATATCACCGCAGTAAAACTGAAATTATTCTTGTAATCAAAACAGGTAAAATGTTAGAGTATCCATCTTTAAGCAGTGTCATTCACTCTGCACATTTCCACATCCATAATATTAACACACTTCACCCAGTTCTGTCAGTAAAGGGCACTGCGATTCATGTTTATGCTTTCATCACTGCCTGCATTGATTACTGTAATGCTCTTTTTACGGCTTGCCTTCAAAGCTTTTCTACCAAATTCAGCTGCACTAATTATTTGCAGAACTCCAGCAAATATACACACATAAAATTGTATCA
The DNA here is from genome assembly GCA_037043235.1 of Rhodeus uyekii. Taxonomy (NCBI): domain Eukaryota; kingdom Metazoa; phylum Chordata; class Actinopteri; order Cypriniformes; family Acheilognathidae; genus Rhodeus; species Rhodeus uyekii. The sequence goes on from JAWRVZ010000226.1 coordinate 68,326, forward strand.
ATATCACATTGATTTTAAAACCTTCTTCTTACTTCAGAGGCACTCAGTAATCTTTCCTCTTCTTACATTCACATCTACACTCCAACTCCTACCGCACTCACTCTTGTTCTCCCTCAAAATTGCACAACTTCCATGAAGTCCCGAGCCTTTAGTCATGCAGCTCTTTATTTATGGCACTTCCTGCCACAGAAAGTCTTCTTGTTTTTAAATCTCGCCTTAAGACCCATCTTTTCAGGCAGGCTTTTATGTTTAATGTTGATGGTTTCATTGTGCTTGTAAGATGTAACACTTATAGGCCCTATAAATAAAATTTATATTAATGCACAAATCTTAAAAACATCCCTCGTTTGCTTTCTACAGCACATTATGACTCATTTCCAGAGATTGATTTAGCTGTAAAATCTTATTTTTACTCTGCTCTGGAATCTTAGTTGGAACGTCTTTGCAAAGTTAAATGCACAAAGCACCCGAGCCTGTTTTCAATTAGTCTCCGATCAAGACTTGTTTCTCTTTTCTCGTCCCTTTCAAAGCAATCAGTCAATGTCTTTTGGCTGAGGAGCTTGCTTAAAAACTTGCAGACGCCCCTTAAATGTTAACACCTCAATGTTATTATCTTTTATCTCTCCGTCTTCTATCACGAAGATGGCTGCCAAAGCTGTTTAGATAGAGAGCAATCAAAACTTTATGTAATTAATTTACAGAAGACGCCATAAAGCAGACATGATGATGGTGATGTCCACAGAGATGATAAAAATGGGGAATGTCACAAGTCGTTATACTGATAGGAAGGTGGAGTGTTTTATAAACCAATGATAAAGACTAGATTCCCGTCAAGAATATTTCAAAGTGCATCTCCCTCGCTCATACGACGTCACTAAACAATGTTTGGATAGAGCGCAACTCTCCAGCGAGGAATATTATGGTTATGAGAGTCGTCCAAAGGTTCTCACAATGACTCATAAAGCAAGGTCCAAGCCGTCCAGATTCAGGTAATATTAGTCGCATAGAGACGAGGAAGAGCTGTTTGATTACCGTAAGTGCTGATAAATGATACTATAGGTTATGTAACTGACAATAAAAAGGACCAAACTTTGACTGCGTGATCAATTCGTTGAGGATGAAGACGCTTCCAAACAACATTAAAGGGATAGGCACCCAAAAATAACATTTCTGTCCTTAATTACTCCACCTCATGATCCAAACCCGTAAAAGTTTCGTTCATCTTCTAAAAATGAAGATCTTCTCGCTCAGATTCGAAGAACGAAATGAACGAAAACAAACTAAACAAACGAAAACGAACAAAAACGAACGAAACAAAGACCTTCTCTCTCAGATTCGAAGAACGAAACGAACGAAAACAAACGAAACTAACAAAAACTAACAAAACAAACGAAAACTAACAAAACAAACGAAAACTAACAAAACAAACGAAAACTAACAAAACAAAGACCTTCTCTCTCAGATTCAAAGAACAAAACGAACGAAAACAAACGAAACGAACGAAAACAAACGAACAAAACAAAGACCTTCTCTCTCAGATTCGAAGAACGAAACGAACAAAACTCTTACAGGTTTGGAATGATATGACGGTGAGTATTTATAGGTGAACTCCCCCTTTAAAACAGTTATCTAGTCCTTATTTACACCTAATTTAAAGAATTAGACAACAAATATGGCGAAAATTCATGTTACTGCTCCTTGAAATGAACAGAACTTCTGAATTTCTTTTCCTTGTTTTTTAAGAGGGCTGAAAATGAGCAAGAACTGGCCTCTTAACTTTCACAATCCAAGCAAGGGGTTCCCAGAGGCATGAGTAAGACCACCCCACACACACACACACACACACACACACACACACTCGTGATGCTTACCAGCTGCTGAGTGACGCGTTCCACCAGGGTGGAGAAGGACACATAATTGTTCTCGCGGTTGTCAAAGAGATACTTGATCAACTTTGGGATGACCTCTGTGTCTGTTTCGGACTCAAACTCATAGCCTTTGGAAACCTATCAATGGGTTGGGATGCAAAAGCCATGGTTACAGACAAAAGCAGCGGCAAAACAAAGCATGTTTTTCTTTTGTGGAACAAGGCAGAAAGAAGGAGTCAGAGATAAATGAAAGTGAAAGAGAGCAAGAGGGTGGAATACTAAACTTATATTGGTTTTGAACGCTTCCTTATTGCTCATAAATCTTTTGTGTGCAATTAGCTACTAGATGTGCTTATACTAACAATAAATGACGTGACGTGCCGCACTAAAAGGATGAAGGCGGTTTCTTTTTCTCTAAATTAAACAGTAATTATGTTATGAACAATTACATATCTTCTACACAATGCAAGTGATGATAAGCATCTTGACGAGCCAATTATAAGACCAGACTTGCAGCATTTTTTTCCGCATGTATCAGTAGCATTTAAGGTGCGGACGCATTTAAGCACTTTTATGGAAATTTTCATGAGCAAAATCCAGTCGTTCGTATAAGAATCTGGGTTGATTGTTAATTTCTCTCGAGGGCAAACATTCGCTATACAGATTTTGTCCAAAAGAAAGCAGCTTAATTTGAGAATGACTTTTGTGTTACACGAACGCTATTGACGATAAGTTATGATGATAAGTTACGATATGTTAATCTTTCATTAAAATGTGTTAGCTTACTCTGAAACAACATCCTTTTCCTTTGCTGATGTCAATTAGGCTGTTTCGACAAACTGGTTGTGTGCTTTTCTGGAATGTAGCACTTTTGTTTTACGTTGAAAAAAAATCCACGCCCTGCATTTTTTTCTCATTATGGCTAAACGGAAGGCATGACAATAGCACCAAAAATGTTTGCTCACCAGGTACTTTTTCAGCTCCTTGTAATTGGTGATGATGCCGTTGTGGATGACAACAAACTCTGGAGGGAAACGTAAAGAGAAGGACGAATAAATACACTGCTAAATGAATGAAAGTACGGTACTTGGGTTAAAATACATAGAGGGGCGTCCAATCCTGTTCCTGGAAATCCTTCCAACCTGATAATCTTGTAAACCTTGAATAGCTGGTTCAGGTGTGTTTAAACATCATTCAGGAATATAGGGGAATAGACTCGAAGAATGACGCTTTGACAAATTGTTCATGATCTATGTGAGGTGTAGTATTTTTAGATAGATATTATCTTTCACAACAATTTAGTTTATATACACCATCATTTTTCTCATGATCTTAAAGCCCTACAGGCTTAAACTTTAATGCAAAACAATGCTCTAAATGTGTAGCATTAAACTTAGCATTAAAGTTTTTCCCAATAACGAATTGCACCAAAGAGTAAAGAAAGAGCAGCCAACATGAACTCATTCAATAATACCTAAAGGGCCAGTCACACAGCAAAAACGCATGAATCACGCACGAATTACGCACAGATTTTCGTTTCTGCGCGGAGCGTGCGTCGTATGCGTAATTCGTCGGTGGAACGAACGTGGACCGTCAGTGATTGTAAGTGGATGTGCGTCGAAGGCGGTTTGTGCGTGATTTTGAGTTTTGAACGGTTCAAAATTTTGTGCGTCGGTGTGCGTTATTGATGAGTTGTCATGCGTAGTTTATGCGTTGAGTATGCGTGACTATGCGCGGGACACGCGTCGGCCGTCAGTGCTTATGCGTCGGAACTGGTTCGAAACCGCTCATGTCCACGTCCGTCCACTGACGCCCCACCTTCATATCACGCATGAACCGCGCACGCATCACGTTCATTCCACTGACAATGTGGATTCTGAAAGTGCTTGTTCGTTGTTTTGACGCGCTCCGTCAGTGATTCATGCGTCGGGCGTGCGTCGAATGTTCGTGGAATACTTTGGTCAATTTCTCGACGCACAAGCACGCACAAACCCAATCTGTGCGTGATTTGTGAGTTATTCGTGCGTGATCGGCTGTGTGACTGGCCCTTAATAATGGATAATCCAAATGAAGCTGGCGGAGAGAATGTCTAAAAATGTGTAAAAGGAATAAAAGATAAACAGTTTTGATTTGCTTAACAATTTTCAGTCACTAGGTAACTGACACACTTTGATTGTAACGATTTGAATTAGATTTACATATTTTATCTTTTGTTTTTTGATGACTGCTTTTTTTATAAGATTTATCTGGATTTTTTGGAAAAGTGTTCGTTACTTGATTGAAAGGCAGGTTTTGTTGAAGACTCAC